>JAUJYZ010001372.1:265000-445000 GCA_033675265.1 Actinostola sp. cb2023
GAATAGATGGATGGATGAATAGATGATGATGAATAGATGGATGGATGAATAGATGGATGACGAATGGATGGATGAATAGATGGATGGATGAATGGATGGATGAATGAATAGATGGATGATGATGGATGGATGAATAGATGGATGAATAGATGGATGGATGAATAGATGGATGGATGAATAGATAGATGGATGAATAGATGGATGGATGAATAGATGGATGAATAGATGGATGGATGAATAGATGGATGAATAGATGGATGGATGAATAGATAGATGGATGAATAGATGGATGAATATATGGATGGATGGATGAATAGATGGATGAATAGATGGATGAATAGATGGATGGATGAATAGATGGATGAATAGATGGATGAATAGATGGATGGATGAATAGATGGATGGATGAATAGATGGATGAATAGATGGATGAATAGATGGATGAATAGATGGATGGATGATGAGATGGATGAATAGATGGATGAATAGATGGATGAATAGATGGATGGATGAATAGATGGATGAATGGTTGACTGACTGATTGTGGTTATATTCTTTATTATAAGTATTTTAAAATGTATTTACAGTTGGCACCAACTAAAGCAGCATCATTGGTTTCTGCTATGAAAGAAGTGAAAAACCCCAGGCAAATGTGCGCCAAACTAAGTGGACTGGTTCACTCAATCACTTTACAGTTAAAGGAGATAGTAAACAGTAACACTTACAGCCCACGTGGTAAGAATATGCTATGAATGAGTACATATGTGACCACAATTACCACCACCAACAACAACAATAGCAGTATCAATAACAGCAGTTAACAATATTAACAAGATCATCACCACCAACAACAACGACAACAGCAGTAACAACAACAACAACATCACCACCACCACCACTACTAACACCTCCGCCAGTACCAACAAGAACAAGTTGCAAATTACATTTCAAATATTGTAGTTGATAAGTTGATACCTGTCAAATGTTTTGTTGTACCTAAATGTTAGTTTAATTTCTCTTTCAACTTTGTCATATTTTAAACAAATATGGTACTAAATAAAATATGTATGTATGTATTGTTGTAGATCCCTTCCTGTATCATGATGAAACGTTGGAGTTGATGACTCATCGATGGAACAAGTTAGACAAAGTAACCATACAACAACGTTATACAGTAATTCCCAGTAGCTCAGTGGTTTTAATAGAGCATCGATGGAACAAGTTAGACAAAGTAACCATACAACAACGTTATACAGTAATTCCCAGTAGCTCAGTGGTTTTAATAGAGCATCGATGGAACAAGTTAGACAAAGTAACCATACAACAACGTTATACAGTAATTCCCAGTAGCTCAGTGGTTTTAATAGAGCATCGATGGAACAAGTTAGACAAAGTAACCATACAACAACGTTATACAGTAATTCCCAGTAGCTCAGTGGTTTTAATAGAGCACCTGACTATCCTGGACTTCATGGGTTCCAATCTTGTCTCTGTCTTTATTTATGCTTGATGACACTATACTTCTGAATGTTACTACAGTAGTTTTTAAAGTTGCATTATTATAATAGCTTTTTATTACCTATTACAGGACTTTAAACTCAAGAATGGCATGTACGACATTAGTTTAATACCTGATATATATGATAGTATCAAGTATGACGTACAGCATAGCAGGTACAGTATACAACTATATGGACTGCCTTATACACCCTAGTACCTTCATAAAACATTCTTGTAATAGAATTGCGAGATTTCAAGGTGTAACATAATCAATACAAGACATTTTACCAGAACGTAGACTTGTCTGCTTCTCTAGCAACAGATGCAAATACACTTGTAAGCAAGTTTCATCGTGTGACAGGGCCTTTACCCATACCTTCAATGTCCTCCACTCCTCCCTCCCTTAGTAATTTGTTTCCAAGCCTTAGCCATACGTACAAAGACCAGGTCACAGTTGCTTCACTTCACTAACACTAATGTTCTTGTTTGTTGGTTTTGTTAGCCTGCTGCAGCTCCAGAACACACAAGAGCTGTACATTTGTGCCAAAGCATTAGCTGATATTGTAATCCCTCAGGTTTGTAATGAAGGCCGACAACTGCAACAACTTGACAACAACAACTTGACAACAATGACGATGGTCGTTCTAGGAAGGTGATCGTTCTAGGAAGGTGATCGTTCTAGGGAGGTGGTCGTTCTAGGAAGGTGATCGTTCTAGGGAGGTGGTCGTTCTAGGGAGGTGGTCATTCTAGGGAGGTGGTCATTCTAGGGAGGTGGTCGTTCTAGGGAGGTGGTCGTTCTAGGGAGGTGGTCATTCTAGGAAGGTGGTCATTCTAGGAAGGTGATCGTTCTAGGGAGGTGGTCGTTCTAGGGAGGTGGTCATTCTAGGGAGGTGGTCATTCTAGGGAGGTGTGGTCGTTCTAGGGAGGTGGTCGTTCTAGGGAGGTGGTCGTTCTAGGGAGGTGGTCGGGGAGGTGGTCATTCTAGGGAGGTTATCGTTCTAGGGAGGTGGTCGTTCTAGGGAGGTGGTCATTCTAGGGAGGTGATCGTTCTAGGGAGGTGGTCGTTCTAGGGAGGTGGTCGTTCTAGGGAGGTGGTCGTTCTAGGGAGGTGGTCGTTCTAGGGAGGTGGTCGTTCTAGGGAGGTGGTCGTTCTAGGGAGGTGGTCGTTCTAGGGAGGTGGTCGTTCTAGGGAGGTGGTCGTTCTAGGGAGGTGGTCGTTCTAGGGAGGTGGTCGTTCTAGGGAGGTGGTCGTTCTAGGGAGGTGGTCGTTCTAGGGAGGTGGTCGTTCTAGGGAGGTGGTCGTTCTAGGGAGGTGGTCGTTCTAGGGAGGTGGTCGTTCTAGGGAGGTGGTCGTTCTAGGGAGGTGGTCGTTCTAGGGAGGTGGTCGTTCTAGGGAGGTGGTCGTTCTAGGGAGGTGATCGTTCTAGGGAGGTGGTCGTTCTAGGGAGGTGGTCGTTCTAGGGAGGTGGTCGTTCTAGGGAGGTGGTCGTTCTAGGGAGGTGGTCGTTCTAGGGAGGTGGCCATCAGTAGAGGTTCGACTGTAGTTTGCCTGACTGTCTTCTACATGTATATGTACGTGTAGGAATATGGTCTGACTGCTGAGCAAAAGGTGAAGATATCACAAACCACCTGTCGAAGACTCCTGAGGAAGATTCAAGGAGACCTCACGCATGCTGATGTTACAGATACCTTTACAAGACTCAACCCCAAGTACGGTCTTGTGACAATAATAATAATAATTATGATGAAATTATGATGGTGATGATGATAATGATATGATGATGGAATGATGATGGTGATGATGATAATGATATGATGATGGTGATGATGATAATGATATGATGATGGTGATAATGATATGATGATGGTGATGATAATGATATGATGATGGTGATGATGATAATGATAGTGATGATGAAATGATGATGGTGATGATGATAATAATGATATGATGATAGATTGTTATTTACCTGATATTCCTTGTCTCTTGTTGGCAGGTATTCCCAGAGCGTTATCTCCCCTCATCGTCATTCTGTTATCAATGCTGTTAGATATGGCAATCTTTTCGAGGTGAGTACCCTTACACACCATGTTGTAAGTACCGACACAAGTCACGTTCATTCTGTTATCAATGCTGTTAGATATGGCAATCTTTTCGAGGTGAGTACCCTTACACACCATGTTGTAAGTACACGTTCATTCTGTTATCAATGCTGTTGATAAGTACCCTTACACACCATGTTGTAAGTACCGACACAAGTCACGTTCATTCTGTTATCAATGCTGTTAGATATGGCAATCTTTTCGAGGTGAGTACCCTTACACACCATGTTGTAAGTACCGACACAAGTCACGTTCATTCTGTTATCAATGCTGTTAGATATGGCAATCTTTTCGAGGTGAGTACCCTTTACACACCATGTTGTAAGTACCGACACAAGTCACGTTCATTCTGTTATCAATGCTGTTAGATATGGCAATCTTTTCGAGGTGAGTACCCTTACACACCATGTTGTAAGTACCGACACAAGTCACGTTCATTCTGTTATCAATGCTGTTAGATATGGCAATCTTTTCGAGGTGAGTACCCTTACACACCATGTTGTAAGTACCGACACAAGTCACGTTCATTCTGTTATCAATGCTGTTAGATATGGCAATCTTTTCGAGGTGAGTACCCTTACACACCATGTTGTAAGTACCGACACAAGTCACGTTCATTCTGTTATCAATGCTGTTAGATATGGCAATCTTTTCGAGGTGAGTACCCTTACACACCATGTTGTAAGTACCGACACAAGTCAAATGCTTTTTTTCCTGTTTCGTTCGTGAGTTCGTTCGTTCGTGCGTTTGTGAGTTCGTTCGTGTGTTCGTTCATGAGTTCGTTCGTTTGTGAGTTCGTGTATTCGTTCGTTCGTTCGTGTCTTCGTTCGTGAGTTCGTTCGTGTCTTCGTTCGTGAGTTCGTTTGTGAGTTCGTGTCTTCGTTCGTGAGTTCGTTTGTGAGTTCGTGTCTTCGTTTGTTCGTTCGTTCGTGTCTTCGTTCATGAGTTCGTTCGTTCGTGAGTTCGTTCGTGTGTTCGTTCGTGTACATGTCATATACTTTCTACAGACCGTAGTTTCGTGAGTTCGTTTGTGAGTTCGTGTCTTCGTTCGTGACGTTTGTGAGTTCGTGTATTCGTTCGTTCGTTCGTGTCTTCGTTCGTGAGTTCGTTCGTGTCTTCGTTCGTGAGTTCGTTTGTGAGTTCGTGTCTTCGTTCGTGAGTTCGTTTGTGAGTTCGTGTCTTCGTTTGTTCGTTCCGTGTCTTCGTTCGGTTCATGAGTTCCGTGCCGTGTACCGTGCGTAGTTTAATATAAAGTGTTTGACGTGAAAATCCCGTGACCCGTGCCGTGACCGTGCCGTGACCGTGCCGTGACCGTGCCGTGACCGTGCCGTGTTTTTTCACAGTCCTGCGAAATCTGCTCTAGAGTCGTTTTCGTATGAGTGGGAAACCTACGGCACGGAGTGACCGGTTACGGTATGGAATCGAAGGCATCTCTATTCAACCAATCACAGCGCGCTCAACCAATCAGAATGCTTGAACACGGCACGGTGACCGCACGGCACGAACCGTACCGTAACTACTTCCCACTCATACGAAAACGACTTTATTCTTGTCATTGTACAGGATGAAATGATGGACTTTCAATGGAAAAGAGCGTTAGACTTTCTTGCTGAAGTACCCGAGCTCAACTACATGACTCAAATTATACTCATGTTATACGAAGACCCAACGGCTGACGTGTCATCAGATAATAGATTTCACATCGAAATCCACTTCAGTCCAGGTTAGCAATGGCGTTATTCTATAGCTAATGCCTGTACCTAACAACAATGCCTGTAGTCCAGGTTAGCAATGGTGTTATTCTATAGCTAATGCCTGTACCCAACAACAATGCCTGTAGTCCAGGTTAGCAATGGTGTTATTCTATAGCTAATGCCTGTACCTAACAACAATGCCTGTAGTCCAGGTTAGCAATGGTGTTATTCTATAGCTAATGCCTGTACCTAACAACAATGCCTGTAGTCCAGGTTAGCAATGGTGTTATTCTATAGCTAATGCCTGTACCTAACAACAATGCCTGTACCTAACAACAATGCCTGTAGTCCAGGTTAGCAATGGTGTTATTCTATAGCTAATGCCTGTACCTAACAACAATGCCTGTACCTAACAACAATGCCTGTATTTCCAGTCGTAGTAGTTTGGTGTAGCCTGACTACTAATGTACGGGGTGGTATGACCTTCAAATCGTCACAGTTGTGGGGGGCGAGATCCATAGTAATAATAATAATAATAATAATAATAATAATAATAATAATAATGTTTCATTGGTTAAAGTGCCATCACTCTATCAAGTCAAAAAATGAAGAGAAAACTATGAATATATATATACAGTGAAAAATTCCTAAGGAACATATGAAATAAATACAATGATGATAATAATAATAATAATAATAATAATAATAATAATAATAATAATAAATAATAATAATAATAATAATAATAATAATAATAATAATAATAATAATAATAATAATAATAATAATAATAATAATAATAATAATAATAATAATAATAATAATAACGTTTATTACACATTATCGCATTGTGAAGAAGGAATCAACATCCTTTACACTCGAAACTTAGGGGGGATGTTGTTCGACATTCAGGTTTAGATTAATAATAATACTAATGATGATGATGATGATGATGGATGATGATGATGATGATGTATTTACCGTATAATGTTTTTGCTTTGAGTCAATGATCATTAAAGCGTAATTCTCATCAACAGGTGCTAAAACACTCAACAAAGACAGCTCTCAACAACGAGGCAAATCAGCTGAACCCAAAAAGTCTCGTCCACTGACCCAGGATACCCCAGTATCCCCCAGCGCAGACACTCAGCTCCAAGACAAAGACAATACTGTGCAGTATTGTCAGTATTGCAGTCGGAGCTCCGCCCAAAGTGAAGCAAATGTTAACTCTACATCGGTCGTGTTGCAGGACAACCAAAGTGCAGGTGATCCGCGCCTAAAATACCCTTAAACAAACAGGAAGGCAAAGAAAGTGAAGAAGCTGAGAAATCGTCGGTGCCGCAAGACATCCGCAACTCAAAGGACAACAAGTTAGACGGTAGTTACGAAAGTTCTTTGTACCGTGACGAAGCTCCTGAAGTTTACAATGAGCAGTCGAGGTTTTCTATTGGCATGGGTGACTTTACTGACCCTGCGGGCTCCCCCCTCCAGGCCGAGGTATTCCAGCTAGAATCGACGCAGGAAAGGAAACCTGACCGCAGGAACACTCGCCGCAAGTTAGGGCTCGATGGCGAGGAATTCATGTCGCCGTGTAAGTTCGCACGCACACGATCCGAATCTGATTCTATGCTTCCGTATCGAGAAGTAGACCAGGATAGACGGTCGCGTCATGTCTTGAGCGAAAGTGACATCTACGACACGCTGCCAAACGACCAATCAGAAACCGCGCTACGTAAGGACAGCGGTGGAGAGGACACCGATAAAGACAACCAAGCAGAATCACTGAACGAAAGGCCTCTCTTGCAGCGTGCTAAGTCCCAGTCCACCTCGTGTCTCCACGAAGGTTTTATCATCAGAGAAGAACGTAGTATAAGCGACCCGTGTGACCAGCCTGAATCTGTGCAGTGTTCGCACAAAAATAATGCTCTTGATCTTCAATTGACATCAGGTAACTATGGTAACACTCGGTGTGTAACTATGGAAACACTCATTTGGTGTGTAACTGGTAACACGACTACAGCAACACTCGGTGTGTAACTGGTAACATTCGGTGTGTAACTATGGTAACACACTCGGTGTGTAACTGGTAACACTCGGTGTGTAACTATCGTAACACTAACTTATGTGTAACTATAGCAACACTCGGTGTGTAACTATGGTAACACTCGGTGTGTAACTATGGTAACACTCACTCGGTGTGTAACTGGTAACACTCGATGTGTAACTATAACACTAACTCATGTGTAACTATGGCAACATTCGGTGTGTAACTATGGTAACACTCGGTGTGTAACTATGGTAACACTCACTCGGTGTGTAACTGGTAACACTCGATGTGTAACTATAACACTAACTCATGTGTAACTATGGCAACATTCGGTGTGTAACTATGGTAACACTCGGTGTGTAACTATGGTAACACTCGATGTGTAACTATAACACTAACTCATGTGTAACTATGGCAACACTCGGTGTGTAACTATGGTAACACTCACTCGGTGTGTAACTGGTAACACTCGATGTGTAACTATAACACTAACTCATGTGTAACTATGGCAACACTCGGTGTGTAACTATGGTAACACTCACTCGGTGTGTAACTGGTAACACTCGATGTGTAACTATAACACTAACTCATGTGTAACTATGGCAACATTCGGTGTGTAACTATGGTAACACTCGGTGTGTAACTATGGTAGCACTCGATGTGTAACTATAACACTAACATGTGTAACTATGGCAACATTCGGTATGTAACTATGGCAACACTCGATGTGTAACTATGGTAACACTCAGTGTGTAGCTATAGTAACACTCGGTGTCTAACTATCATAACACTAACTCATGTGTAACTATGGCAACACTCGGTGTGTAACTGGCAACACTCGGTGTGTAACTATGGCAACACTCGATGTGTAACTATGGTAACACTCAGTGTGTAGCTATAGTAACACTCGGTGTCTAACTATCATAACACTAACTCATATGTAACTATGGCAACATTCGGTGTGTAACTATGGCAACACTCGATGTGTAACTATGGTAACACTCAGTGTGTAGCTATAGTAACACTCGGTGTCTAACTATCATAACACTAACTCATGTGTAACTATGGCAACATTCGGTGTGTAACTATGGCAACACTCGATGTGTAACTATGGTAACACTCAGTGTGTAGCTATAGTAACACTCGGTGTCTAACTATCATAACACTAACTCATGTGTAACTATGGCAACACTCGGTGTGCTACTATGGTAACACTCACTTGGTGTGTAACTGCCTGGTAACACTCACTCGTGTGTAACTATGGCAACACTTGGTGTGTAACTATGGCAACACTCGGTGTGTAACTATGGCAACACTCGGTGTATAACTATGGTAACACTCACTCGTGTGAAGCTATGGCAACACTCACTTGGTGTGTAACTATGGCAACACTTGGTGTGTAATATGGTAACATATTTGTATTTTTTCGGAGTTTCCTGGAGGACTGGAAACTATTATGGGGAATTATGGGATTGTTTTAGGGGATTTCATTAATGTATAATTACTGTAAAACAATAATTTACTGTTTTGTGACAAACTAACTTCAATAGAACAGTCCCATAATTCCCAGCGAAACGTACTAGTTACCAGTTTCTGCGCAACTCCGAAATGGCTGATGATAATTCTTGAACAATTATACGCCAAAGGTAACGTGACTATTGGTTGGTTTCGGTAAATATTCACCTATAATCACTAAGTCTGATGTGCGAATAATATATGCAGTCAATATTGCCTCTTCAATATTTTAGCCAGCACCATGCCTACTACGGTCAAGTCTGACAGTGTGGTCCTGGACTCCAGGCTCTCGCCCTCCAGTACGTCAGGGCAAAGACCTAGCTCATGTCCTACGAAGAAAATGACAAGGAAAAGTCGATATAGTACAGGTTAGACGCTTTAGTTTATTACCCAGCATGCACGGTGGTCTTCACATAACCGGAAGTCTCGATAACCAATGGAACGTCGCCCATCAATTAACGCAACGCGCTCGTACTCAGTCTCGCGCTTCGCGCTCGGTTAGGAGAGATAACGCCTGGGACTAGGCTGCGGTTTGCCATATTTTTTAACTCGCTCGCTCCGCGTCAATATTGCTTGGATTTTATTGTGCTTAACACAAATACTAATTCAACTATTCTGCCTTTGGACGGTGTATTCAAAATTATCATTGTAAGCCGTGTTTGTGAATGCCAGCCGATATTCAAACTACACTATTTTCAATAAAACTGCTGCAAAGCGTTTTTCCCTCGTACGATTTTTTTTAAACTTCGTGAATGGCCTTTTGAGGTCCATAGTGATGTTCTGACGAGGTAAGAAGGAAATTGATGAGCCGAAATCACGTAACAACTGAAAGGTCCAAATTTTGACAACAAAAATATGAACTGGTGATTTCGGCTCGATCAATTTTCTTCTTACCTCGTCAGAACATTACTAGGGACTTCAAAAGGCCATTAACGAAGTTTAAAAAAGGGAAAAACGCTGGCAGCAGTTTTAGTGAAAATAGTGTCGTTTGAATATCGGCTGGCATTCACAAACACGGCTTACAATGATAATTTTGAATACACCGTCCAAAGGCAGAATAGTTGAATTAGTAATTGTGTTAAGCACAATAAAATCCAAGCAATATTGACGCGGAGCGAGCGAATTAAAAAATACGGCAAACCGGTCATTCATTATGCGGGAACCACCTTAATCTCCTCTTCTTGTCTTTTGTTGATATATAATAGCGTGGAGGAATTCGTCTACGGATGGTGTTTTACAAGACGGTTCTGGTAATGTAAACCGTAGACAGCCTGAAAACCAAAACCTAGTCTCCCTTGCTCGTCACGCAACGCTTCCCCTAGCTGCGTGACGAGACCGCCGGCTAAACGGCTGTGAGGGAGATGGACTATTATAAACCCATTTATGACATTAAAGTGCATGGCAATATTGCCCCCTTCAGAAACCTAAAGGAAAAGCAAAACCATGACAACACGTAAAAACCACGTTGAGCAGAACTAATTCTAAACTTGAAGAAAACCCGCCCGATCGAAGATTTCCTGTACTATTTTGGTTGTCTTTCTCGATAGGTGGCATACTCATTCCCAGGCCCCGAAGAAAAATCCGAGGCCCTGGCCAGACACATATCAAGCTCGAATTTGATTGGCTTAAAAGATCGACTAGTCGTAATATCCCAGAATCTGGTACATCCGGTTTGTGTCTGATCGAGGCCTCGGATTTTTCTTCGGAGGCCCTGGGAACGAGAATGAGCTGACTTGGTATTTTGTGTTATTACAGGGACTCTATTCTATCTCCCGGCCATAAGGGCTGTGACGAAGAAGCTGTCTATGCAGGTGCATGGTGCGTTTCGCATCAGACCACCCATTCCCATCTCGAACTCCCGGAGACCACCAAGTGAGTGATTTGAAAAGTAGTAGCCTGTGGGAAACTGGGCTCGAGTTATGACCCGTGAAGGCTCATGGGATAGACACATCCTGACGTCATCCTAGTCTTTGCTAGAGCAATCGCCGCCATTTTCTGTATACAGTGCATCAAGTCTGCACCCGAACCCAGGCTTCCTCAATTTCCGGCTTATATATTGATTGTCGACGAAAAAGTCTTGTGTACGCGCGCACTTCCACTTAGGCGTTTAAAAACATCACTTTTCTTTTCCTCGAAACCAGGGATTGAACAGTTATCACTAGTCGACCAAGTTTTCTTCAATGTTCGTTTCAGTTTAAAACTTCTCTTTTTCTTCCTTGGCTTCCAACTCAGAAGTACGATTAACGTTATCATTACCGCTCTTTGTGCGAGTTTTTAAAACATGAAAAGGGGAAAGTAGACGGCGTTTATAAGTTTTAGGAAGTTGTTTGTCAAAGCACGTCGAGTGGAGAAGTAATGCTGCCACAATCACGCAAATAGAAGCCAAAATAATACGTCTTCGTCGTCTGTCAATGAACAGTAGAGATTCGAATGTTCAAATCTTGCGCAACAAGATATCGTTAACCACAACTCTGGGACCGGTTGTTCGCCGGAAAGCGGGTTAACGCTAACACTGCAGGGTTAAATATGGCTAACGTAGGGTCAAATCTTAAGAATCTAGCCCCGGGTTAGCGTTAGCCGCTTTCGAACAACCAGGCCCTGATGTTTGTGAACGTTCGTTGTAGTTTCAGAGTTTTACGACGAGGCTTTAGCTCCCGTCCCATCAATCCATCCTTTACTGACTCTACACAATGCAACGCCATTGCCTACCATGGATAAATTCCTGGCTAGAATGACCGATGAGAAGAATGGGGAGAGTGACGTCAGTACTGCTAGTACCCCAGCCACCACCCCCACGAGGAAGACTAAATTCAAAAAGCTGTCCCTGAAATCTTCGACTCAGCAGCAGTTACTGGATCATAACGACTCCATCGTTAGTCTTGAGGGATTGGACCTCAACGACCTCAAGATTTGAAAAAGCAACCTCAAGAGTTGAAAAAGCAACCTCGCCCCATGCTTTCTTCGGTTGACTTTGGACGTGCGAGTGCCAGAGGCCTGTGGAAGAGTTTCGTTTTTCTTTCTTTCTTTCTCATTCTTTTAAGCAATCAAACTTGCAGAGATCCATAGCTTGGGTTCCCTGTATGTGTAGCAATTTTTTTTAAATCTTGGTATATATGCAAGTCATTTCGTAATTTATAAATTTTAAAATCTGTTGTAAATAAAATAGATTCAGAGGAACAGAAGAAGAATGTAAGACACAAGGATACGTATATTTTTAGGGAAATCAGACAAATTGAAAGTGGACTAACTATAATCGAGTTTGTGTGCTATTGCTTTACTAAGTATAGTTATGTAGCAAGCGACTCGACAATCTCGTACCCAGATCCCACGTTCCTCCACGGGCCCTGGGCACGAGAGCATGCGCATTGTGCCGGTGGAATGCACGCTCTGCTCTATATTGGGTGGAGAGCCTTGTAGGGACTTCGTGTCCTATTGTTTCTTCACCTGCCTTTTGGAAAATTGTAAAACAAATAATAAAGATATATATACACTTGGGAATATTTGCATGAGCGGCCATGTTGTATCGGTACGGCTCGGATCAATCTCGTCCCCAGAGCCTGCGTTACTTTCGACCAGCGGCGAAGAACGTAGGCTCTGGCATAATCCATTTTTGAGACAATTTGATTGGCTATTCCATTTTAGAAACTACGCACGCGCAAGATTCCGGAAATGAAATATATCCAATGAAAATTGAGTTGTCAAAACAACCCGAACAATCCGGTGTCCCAACTTCCGTTCAAAACAAAAATTAACATTTTTCAACGGTTTCATTGACATGTTATTTTAAACATGTCTCCTCGATCTGCAATATTAAAATATCTAAGCACAGAGAAAAATCCAGTTTATCTATTAAAGCTTATATGTATCTCGAAGTGTCTTGGAAAGTTTTCAAACGAAGCTCAAAATTTACACGAAGCTTAAGAGTGATGGTTATTCAAAGAACATATGTCGATCGTAAATCTAATATTCTTTAGGCTAGCAACTGAAAGGCGGTGCCAATCGAGGTGCTTACGAAGGCGAAAGATTCAAAAGAAATACATTTGAAGGACAGACAACAATAACCAGAGAAGATGAAGATGATAGATTCAAATAATTTTAAAACTGATATGTAAAGTAGACACGAGTAAATATAAACCCGTAGGAAGAACTGTTCGCGTAAAACCACTGCTTTTAATAAAGACTTCAGATACTGCGCTTCTTTCACTGTTGTATCTTCTTTACCAAGTGCTTTTAAAGCGTACTCTATTCCCTAATGAAACCTTTCGAAGGATTCCACTGAATCTGAATCGACAATTTGAATCGACAACAACTGCCCAGCTAACTTGCGCATGCGCTCTAAAACCGGAAGAACAAGAAATCCTGTTCCCCAAAAATGGATTATGCCAGAGCCTACGTTCTCGTCGCTGGCCGAAAGTAACGCAGGCTCTGGGGACGAGATTGGGCTCGGATCTATATCTCCGATACAACACGGACGCGAGTGCTATAAATGGCTTCTAAACCTCCATCCCGATTTACCTTGATTTAAAACAGCATTACACGAAATCTAAGCAAATAACACAAGAAAATTGGTACTTTTGACGTCACTGTCATGCGCAGGATACACCTCAACTCATCCCACATTGGAGAGAGCTTTTGTATTCGTAAGTAGGAAGCCGTAAGGATAATCACAACTTGCTGTCGGTGCTATGCAAAGGTCAATGATACGAGTAAATGAGACCTTTGCATGACCCGAGTCACTTCTATATCACTGATATAGAACTGATTTCTGTATCACTGATACAGACACTGATGTTTTATTCATCAGTGTCTGTATCGGAGTATACAGATCCATGCATGTGACCGATTCAACCAACCTGGTTGGGGTCAATTGCTCATGAATTATTAATGAGGTTTAGTTTTTTCGCGGGTTACAATACGCTTCAAACTTCTTTATTAGTGGCTTGACCTTGTTGGCCTCCGCTTTTTCGAACGTAAATGTGTTATAAATCTCTAACGCATCCTCTCCTGCAATGGTAAGGAAGGTCGAGTACTGGATTTTCTCGTCTTTCCCGTCCCGTTTTTTTCTCTCTTTTTCTCTTTCTCTCTTGGACAAGTTACAAACACGTTCACCAACCAAAATATTATTTCCAAACGTTTTATTTTCTAGTTCTTTTCTTCATAGTCTCATAATTATTAGCGTTTTTTTGCGTAAAAAATAAACTTTATGCATGCAAATCTGTTCGAGATTTTGGTACCCAAACCTGTCGTAATTGTTAGTCTTAATTTATGTCTAGCGTTCATTTGTCATGCGCGCACAGCCGCCACTCACCCACCCCCCAGGGGTGAAGTTTTATCACAGGGGGGAGGGGATGAGTATCTAACCATCAAATTAAATAGTGAGAATCCGAACAAAACTAACAGCCACAACAACACTCTTTTGTCTTGTTTTAAAGCAAATGCTTCTCGCTTCCGTCACGACTTCTTTGTCGTACGTTTCCGTCACGCTTGGTAACGTATGGCGTCACGCGCATCCACGTTTCCGTGACTACTCGAACGTGTTCCCGTCATGCATTGTATTATGTCAGAGATGACATCTCATAACGCGGTTTCGTTTTGTCTGCTGGACAGATCCTCCTCGAGTAAGGAGATTCTCTCTTTCAGGCTTCGCACCTTAAACAGAAACAGACCGTGTGTTAATATAACAAACACAACATGCAGGGACACGGCCACAAAACCACCGTAGCTCCTCCCACATAGCACTTCCTGTCCTGTGCAGTTGGCGTAATGTCATCAGCCAATCTCTTACTACTCCATCTGTCTTTCTTCCCCTGTGCGTGATGTCATTCCATTATCCACCCATTCCCTGTGCGTCGTATCATCCATTATCCACCCATCCCCTGTGCGTCGTGTCTACTAACCCCAGCCCTCCCCTGTGCGTCGTGTCTACTAACCCCAGCCCTGCTCTGTGCGTCGTGTCTACTAACCCCAGCCCTGTGCGTCGTGTCTACTAACCCCTGCCCTCCCCTGAGCGTTGTGTCTACTAACCCCAGCCTCACCTGAGCGTCGTCTACTAACCCCAGCCCTCCCCTGTGCGTCGTGTCTACTAACCCCATCCCTCTACTGTGCGTCGTGTCTACTAACCCCAGCCCTCCCCTGTGCGTCGAGCCTACTAACCCCAGCCATCCCCTGTGCGTCGTGTCTACTAACCCCAGTCCTCACCTGAGCGTCTTGTCTACTAACCCCAGCCTCACCTGAGCGTCGTCTACTAACCCCAGCCCTCCCCCCCTGTGCGTCGTGTCTACTAACCCCATCCCTCCACTGTGCGTCGAGCCTACTAACCCCAGCCATCCCCTGTGCGTCGTGTCTACTAACCCCTGCCCTCCCCTGAGCGTTGTGTCTACTAACCCCAGCATCACCTGAGCGTCGTCTACTAACCCCAGCCCTCCCCTGTGCGTCGTGTCTACTAACCCCATCCCTCCACTGTGCGTCGTGTCTACTAACCCCAGCCCTCCCCTGTGCGTCGAGCCTACTAACCCCAGCCATCCCCTGTGCGTCGTGTCTACTAACCCCAGTCCTCACCTGAGCGTCGTGCCGTTCAACTACACTCATCATCTGTTGTTCTAACTTTCGTAACCTCGCCGCGTGTTTCTTTTTCGCCTTCTCGTAGGCCGCCACTAACGCACCATTGGCTCGCTTCAAATCGCTCACGTACTCGGCGGTCTGCGTGTGCCTCGTCTCGGAGTTTTTCGACAAACTTTCCAAGGCTTCCATCAATTCTTTAATTCGAATTCGCAGTTTCTTTTCACGAATTGCCGCCTCTTGTAGGTCTGTCGGTAGATCGTCATCGCTCATACGAATATCAGAGAGATTACCCGAACCAGAGCCAGAACTAGATAGATTACCAGACAAATTACCATCCTGTGGCGAATGGAAGTAACAAACTATTAGCAATAAGAATGGTAAAGGAATCGTGGATTACCATCATCTAACTTTATGAGCCTGCGATGTACTCCAGCGGCAACGTAATGAAGGTTTACAGCCGAGCGAGAGATCCCAAAATTGTCCCAATGTCATCCCTATAACTCGTGGATTATATGTAACGCTTCATAAAATAGCAGCGACTATTTAAACATACCGTCCCAGTAAAATCTACGACGGCGACGTCAACCGGAAGTTATTTACACTTCCGGTTGACGTCGCCGTCGTAGATTTTGCAAAGTTTAAACTCCCTATTGATGACCCAACTCCGGGTACTCGACATAGGAAAGAGTTATGGGGGTCAGTCTACAGGATCATATAGCATTATCACTGTTATCCCCCTAGTGTAGAGTCACTATGATAAGGACGACTTGCCCACCACCATAGAAAGGTGCAATTTCACGCACACCATACTACTTTTCGAACCTTTTTACGCATCACGTGATTCTCATCACAGGTCACGTGAGACTGACGTCATACACTTACTTTGTTTCCAGGTAGCTTCTCTCGTTCCAGTCTTCTTCTCCTTTTCAATTCTTCTTTGACTTCGGACTTGAGTTGTTCGATCTGTACAAGATAGGCTTGTTCCTGGGCATCCCGCGAGTTAATTTTTAATTCTAGAGCTTTCTTCTCTTTCTCAATTAAATAATTCCTTGCTTTAAGCTCGGCTTTTTCCTCTTTCAATGACATAAGTTCCTGCATGAGCACAGCGTTCTCCAGGTCTAGTTTAGGATCAAGGGCTTCGATGGACGGCTCGGGTATATCGTGTATGCCCTGCAGTTCCAACACCGTCGCTCCAACAATTGATCTCTCAGACTTTAATTGCTGAATGTAACTTTTAAGCCTCGTTTCTTCCTCACGAGTAAATTCAACGTTCTCGTTTGATGACCCAGAGCTCGTACGACTTCTTGACGATACAGATTCCCATGGTTGGTCTCTCGCGAACTGACCGTCTAAATCACGATCTAGTCTCTGTAAAAGTGAACGGGCTTCACTCTCGGCTGTGCGCCTGCGCTCTAGACATTCCTCGACGTCATTCGCTTGACGTTCCTTAGCAACCGAGTCCGAATATAAAAACCGGTAAGACGAGTTTTGCGAGGTGATTAGATCGGTTTTAACGTCCGTAGCTCTATAGTTCGCATAGATACAAGACTGTTCGGATTCCGACAGTTGCAACAGGACTTCGTAGGCTTCGATGACTTTGTCGCAAGAAGACAACGAGAGCAGAGACACCGTGTTGTTCGACTCGTACTTTCCCATCAAGACGCACATTTTTTCAGCATTTTCTCGGCTCTCTTCGAGTGACAGTGAAATGACGTTGATCTGCGACTGTAGATGGTCGACCGTGCAGTTCAGTCTTTCTATCTCTAATTCGTATTCTTTGAGTTTCTTATCAGCCTGATCGTCGCAGTATCCAAACAGCACTTTGTACACGTCCTGGAGGTTCCTGCAACCACGTAACGAACGCAGCAGTTCGTTCGGTAGCCGACCATTAGCGAACTCTGGAAGTTGACTCTGAAAACAATAAAAAGATCAGTATACCCTCAACCCTCGGTACCAACTCACTACGGTAGGAATGACACAGGCAACCCAGTTATACTCACCAGCGATCTAATGCATTGGTCACCGCTCATTCTCGTCTCAGTCCCTTCATCCACTGGTCTAGCCATCACGGTAATTTCTTGCGTGGAGCCATGGGACGAGCCAAGGTCACTAGTTGCAGCTCCTTTCCAAAACATTTGACTTGACGCAACAGATTGTACACTTCCCCTGGGGGCCATAGTGGGGTTTTCTGGATTCCAGGTCGGCCCACCACTACCACCACTGGACCGTCTCCCATAGTTACCAGGCATCGTTACAGACCGCCTTGGTGTCGAAGGGGACCGACTACTCATTGATGCGTTGAGGTTCTCGGTGCTAGACCGTCGTGCAGTGCGAGGCGAAGAAGCTGCCAAGAAGCCATCTCGACTCGATACATCAGATGCTGCACTACTGTAGTTACTTGGACGTGGAAATGATCGACTTCCCGAGTGGGGTCCCCTAGGGTCCATTGGGGAGACACCCATGGGGGGATTAGCTCGCTGTTGCCTTGGAGATCGCGGACCAGAGGGTTCGTGGAAGCTGGACGATCGTGTTCTGCAGGATTCGTAGCTAATGGTTTTCTGGTGAAGTGCCTTGAGATGGTCTTGCATTTCAAGGATCTAGAAAGAAAACAATCGCATGATATTATGTACTTATTAGCTGAGTGGGAGGGCCGGAGGGGGAAATATTTAGCTCAAGGTCATGCCGTACGGAACGAGCTCAGCGAGGTCCATACAAATGTCCAAGAGCCAAATATTTTCCCGTCCGGCCCGACCTAACTCAGTCAATAAGCATTTTATCATATGACCCAGTTTATTGTTACAAACGCCTAAGGGATGAAAAACCCTGCAAAACTAATAAATATAGCGCGCGGAAACAGACGCGTCCGGACCCCATCACGTGACTTTTGGTTTTAGTAAGAGCGCGCGAGTCGGGAAATACGGGTCATCTGATAAACACCATTCACGTGCGCCATCAACGACGTTCAATACACCACTTCATATGATAAACACCATTCACGTGTGTCATCAACGACGTTCAATACACCACTTCATCTGATAAACACCATTCACGTGTGCCATCAACGACGTTCAATACACCACTTCATCTGATAAACACCATTCACGTGTGTCATCAACGACGTTCAATACACCACTTCATCTGATAAACACCATTCACGTGTGTCATCAACGACGTTCAATACACCACTTCATATGATAAACACCATTCACGTGTGTCATCAACGACGTTCAATACACCACTTCATCTGATAAACACCATTCACGTGTGTCATCAACGACGTTCAATACACCACTTCATCTGATAAACACCATTCACGTGTGTCATCAACGACGTTCAATACACCACTTACCCTTCGTCGTAGTTTGTCTCTTTCTTCTTTAAATCCATCGATTTCTTTTCGGGAGTTTTCAAGTTCAAATGTTGTCTTGTTGAGTTTGGTACGCAGGCCTCCGCATTCATTGCATGGCGAGTCCTGAAAAACAACGCAAAACTTTACTTCATGCTCAGGCTTATGTCCTTCTCTTCCCGGAAAGGAGGAGAGGAACCTGGTGCGGGAAGAGGAGCCTGGGTACGAGGTTGCGCAATCTGGTTGCGCATAACTCCACTGTCACCTCTCCACCACCTCTCCACAATGACCACCTCTACACAACGACCACCTCTCCACAACGACCACCTCTACACAACAAAAACCTCTACACAACGGCCACTTCTACACAACGACCACCTCTACACAACGACCACCTCTACACAACAACAACCTCTACACGACGACCACTTCTCCACAACGACCACCTCTACACGACGACCACCTCTCCACAACGACCACCTCTACACAACAACAACCTCTACACGACGACCACCTCTACACAACGACCACCTCTACACAACGGCCACTTCTACACAACGACCACCTCTACACAACAACAACCTCTACACGACGACCACCTCTCCACAACGACCACCTCTACACGACGACCACCTCTCCACAACGACCACCTCTACACAACAACAACCTCTACACGACGACCACCTCTACACAACGACCACCTCTACACAACGGCCACTTCTACACAACGACCACCTCTACACAACAACAACCTCTACACGACGACCACCTCTCCACAACGACCACCTCTAGTCTACACAACGATCACCTCGACTCTCTGTATCGGCCAGGGTTGTTTGTCCCGACTGTCACTATATAATGAAGGTTCGACCGCTGTGGTGTCTATCCGCTCACGGTCATCCCCCTTGAACGTGTCCCCAGCCACTGGTTTCCCCAGCCCTCTTCCCACCCCCTCACCCACGCTTTGCCCCACCAGTCCTCACTGGGTTAGCTCCTGGGTTTCCAACGATGCAGAGATGGAGTCTATACTCGATCTATTAGTCTTACGTGTGGTCCTCCTTCACTGCCGATGCTTGATGACTTCTTCCTTGCTACGTATTCTCGTAAGCTTGCTTGCTGAAGCTGGCGCTCCACTGTCAAACAACACATGCATATGTAATGAGCTGAAATCCCCAACTGTTTATTAGTGGGGAGGGGCACTGCGTGCAAAAACTAAGCTGCGCTATGTGTTCTCCACTGCGTCAAATCGATGCGTGTAATAATACGCGCAGTGTTGCAAATGAACAATGTGTTATTGCATTCCACAATGGCAGAGGTTAACATAAGGTATAACCATATGATCGGCAGTATTATGCACAATAACGTAAGGGATCTACCGTGTATAAATAAAGGATATTGACTGAGGTTCTAAATCATTCCACACAAACTACTTACAAACTTGTTTCTTTTTCTCAAGTTCCACACAATGTTCCCTGAGCTCACGTGCTCTGTCAGTCAACTGGTTACAATCCTGCTGCTGTTTCTCCAGGCCTGGCGCCCCTTGCTTTCCCAGTGATGCTTTGCTGGCTTCAACTATAATATTGTTCTTATCATCAATGACTTTCACCGTAACTTTGATGGGTTCTTTGTCTTTTTTGCTCTCTTTTGGTTCTGGTTTTTCTCTCTCAATAGCGAACTCTAATTCTCCGACAACCCGAGATAGTTCATCGTCGACGTCGTCGTCTTCGTTGTCGTTAGATTCGATTGATTCAATACTTTCCGAGCTGCGAGAACCTATAATGCAATGACATGGCATTTTATTTCCCATTATATACGAATATACTGTTGTAGAGTATCTGTAATAGTTCACTTGGGTGTGGTCTGGTGCTTCATGACTGCATACAGCACGCGTAGAACCTGATTGCGGTCCACAGTTGCACGAAAGGTGAATAACGCTATCCACCGGATACTAAGTCCTATCCAACGAATAAAACTGATGCAGTTATCCAATAACTTTTATCCGTTCGATGGGACTTATCCGGTGGATAGCGCTATTCACCTTTTGTGTAAGTGTGTAGTAATGTAATCGATGATAAGCCAGAATACTGGAGACCATTAAACTCCCCTCCAGTCTCTTTGCGTTAATACTCGACACTAGTTTACACTAGCAACACAAACGCAAGCATAAAGAACAAAACTGTTGCTCTTCTCGTTTCTTGCGCTTATGTTTGCATCGCTAGTGAAAACCACACACGTGACGGCGACTTCCTCGCATCGATATTTTCTTCTTAGTTCTTCGATACACAGGAAGCCCGCACTGCAATGCACTAGACAACAGATAGCTAGACAACAGTGGTTCTAGTGGTTGTTCTAATTCCCCCATTCTCTCCCTGGGGATTTACAGGAGAGAGTTTGGAAACTACATGAAGCATTTTCTCACTTACCGTGTTCTGATGTTTGTGACTCTACTTCTTCTAACTCTTCTATCTTATTCGCCGATGCACTGGTTAGTTTTTTGTTCAATTCTGCAATAACACTTTGTAATTCAGTGATCTGTTCCTCGCTCTGCTGAGCCTGTGCCAGAAGCCGTTCTTCGTAGTCACGTATCAATTCTTTCCGATCTTCGTTCGTAAAAGTAGCATTGTTTTTAAGCGAATCACGTTCATCGATGACTTGCCGAAGTTTACCCGACACCTCAACGATTTCATTCTTCAAAGACGCCAAAGCAGCTAAATGAAGCTGAAATGGAAAATAATATAATGATCAAAGTGACCAGTGTACTCGCCTTGAGTGAGGTTGTATAATAATAGCGAGAGAAACGTGTGAGGGGTTACGTGCGTAGGTGTAGGGGCAGATGGGACCCTCCCTCTGGCACTCGGTCAATTTGTACTATACCCCATGCATACACCTACATGAACATACTGCATACCAAAACCAATATTATATTATATGATAATTAGACATTTAGATATTTGTAGGACTTTTATTATTGCTGTCAATACAAGTGGCAAGTAGCCACTTAATAGAGGTGTAAAACAATGCTAAAGCACTCTTTTGGACATTGACCACTGGCCGCTAAATAGAGGTTGGCCGCTTGTTTTATCTTTTAAATATTCTGTTGTATTTAATTTTACCAAGGCACCCATTGATATCAGCAGTAGCTGAACGGTTCACCCTGGTTAAAGACAATTTTATTATTATTATTATTATTATTATTATTATTATTATTATTATTATTAAATGCAGTAAATGTTGAAGTATAGAGAGTCATTCAGACATTCAAAGTGCTTGCTGTGACAATGACATGACATGTTACAGCATGTCTTGTGACCTGAACCAACACTGTGATTCAGTATGACAGATTATTACTTGTTTCAAATAACAGTTCATTTGGTAAAAGAAAACTAACTTTAAGTGTATTCAATAATGTAAAATATAAAAAAACTAAGATATAATAAGAAAGCATATATACTATGCATAATATATATAAAAAATGTATGAGGAATATTGACATCATTTTTTTTTTGCAAGGGATATTAATCTTTCCTTCTTAAGATTTTGTGAAATAAATTGTAACAAAGCAAAATAATTTCAAAAGCAATAACTTCACCACTTTGTGTAAATGTTATTTTGTAAATTCAACTAGTTGAGAGTACGAAATTGTTTAATTTATCCACATTAGCCACATCAAGCCATAACCCACAAATAACACATGACATTAATGTGGTGGTATAATAATACAGTGTATATAGTAATTATTACTACATTTAAGGTAATATACAGTCTGTAATACTCACTCGACGAAGCCGTAGAACATAAAGCTTAGAATATTCAGGTAATATCAGCGAGGGAGCTGAATAACTAAGCCCACACATGGCCCTTAACTGGGCCTCCATGGTATGAGTATCAAGATAACCAACCACTTTACACCAAGCTTTATGACATTGGATAATTTTTGAAGTCTAACTTATCCTTGTTCTTTATAGTGCTCAGTTGAGCTTGATATACATTGTGTGACTTGGTAGATAGTTCTGTGAAGGGGTCACTTGTGTTTTGTCAAGGCCGGTACAAAGGTTATGCCCACATACTGTGCTCATGTTATGGCATTGTATGCCTCTAGATTATTCATTACTTCTAATGTCTGTTAAAGAAATCTTCTTTAATAATGGATTTTTGTTGTTTTCTGATTAAGAAATCTAGTGTCAAATGTTGTGGAATTGGTGTTTCATTATTATAATGTGACAAGAAGTAAAGAGCTAAAATCATCCTACACAAACTGACAAATTCTATATAATATGAAGCTGATAAGAATCTTGAAAAGGGATTGGTTCAAAGATACATAAATAAAATCTTTTGGCAGAAGTGTTCTTCAAATCATGTCATTAATCAACATCTTCATTTTCTTGTATATAATATGATTGCATGTGCTTCTGTAAATCCAGTATGTCTCACTCCACAAGAGTGTGTACACATAGATAAGGCGATAAGAATCTAGTCTGTGCCCTGGAGGGGTGTATAATTAACATTTTATTGGATTAGTGAAAGATTGAACTAGTTAATATTGGTGATAAAGGAAAACAAATACCCAAGCACGAAACCCATCAACATTACAAATTACAATGACATAATCAATATCTAATTATAACAATTTCAATTCTATCAACTATAGAATATAGGGGACTTCGTGTCCTATTGTACAACACCTGCCTTATCGACGAATCTTGAAAAAAAAAAAAAAAAATAAAAAAAAAAAAAAAAAATAAAAATAAAATAAAAATACAGTTAGATTTTGTACCTGTTAATGAAATTGAAGTTATTTGGGGGTGCAAATAGTGTACAAGATAATGTCCTGTTTATAAAATAATCTTCTGAAAGCATTTAGCAACAATCATTGATTTATGAAACTTTGTACATGTCTGATCAACTTTGGCTGCCACTCCAAAAGTGGTATGGTATGATCAACTTTGGCTGCCACTCCAAAGTGGTATGGTATGATCAACATTGGCTGCCACTACAAAGTGGTATGGTATGATCAACTTTGGCTACCACTACAAAGTGGTATGGTATGATCAACTTTGGCTGCCACTACAAAGTGGTATGGTATGATCAACATTGGCTGCCACTACAAAGTGGTATGGTATGATCAACTTTGGCTACCACTACAAAATGGTATGGTATGATCAACTTTGGCTGCCACTACAAAGTGGTATGGTATGATCAACTTTGGCTGCCACTCCAAAGTGGTATGGTATGATCAACATTGGCTGCCACTACAAAGTGGTATGGTATGATCAACTTTGGCTACCACTACAAAGTGGTATGGTATGATCAACTTTGGCTGCCACTACAAAGTGGTATTGGTATGATCAACATTGGCTGCCACTACAAAGTGGTATGGTATGATCAACTTTGGCTACCACTACAAAATGGTATGGTATGATCAACTTTGGCTACCACCACAAAGTGGTATGGTATGATCAACTTTGGCTGCCACTACAAAGTGGTATGGTATGATCAACTTTGGCTGCCACTACAAAGTGGTATTGTATGATCAACTTTGGCTGCCACTACAAAGTGGTATGGTATGATCAACATTGGCTGCCACTACAAAGTAGTATGGCATGATCAACTTTGGCTACCACTACAAAGTGGTATGGTATGATCAACGTTGGCTACCACTACAAAGTAGTATGGCATGATCAACTTTGGCTGCCACTACAAAGTGGTATGGTATGATCAACATTGGCTACCACTACAAAGTGGTATGGTATGATCAACTTTGGCTACCACCACAAAGTGGCATGGTATGATCAACTTTGGCTGCCACTACAAAGTGGTATGGTATGATCAACTTTTTGGCTACCACTACAAAGTGGTGTGGTATGATCAACTTTGGCTACTACTACAAAGTGGTATGGTATGATCAACTTTGGCTACCACTACAAAGTGGTATGGTATGATCAACTTTGGCTGCCACTACAAAGTGGTATGGTATGATCAACATTGGCTGCCACTACAAAGTGGTATGGTATGATCAACTTTGGCTACCACCACAAAGTGGTATGGTATGATCAACTTTGGCTGCCACTACAAAGTGGTATTGTATGATCAACTTTGGCTGCCACTACAAAGTGGTATGGTATGATCAACATTGGCTGCCACTACAAAGTGGTATGGTATGATCAACATTGGCTGCCACTACAAAGTGGTATGGTATGATCAACTTTGGCTACCACCACAAAGTGGTATGGTATGATCAACTTTGGCTGCCACTACAAAGTGGTATTGTATGATCAACTTTGGCTGCCACTACAAAGTGGTATGGTATGATCAACATTGGCTGCCACTACAAAGTGGTATGGTATGATCAACGTTGGCTACCACTACAAAGTAGTATGGCATGATCAACTTTGGCTGCCACCACAAAGTGGTATGGTATGATCAACATTGGCTACCACTCCAAAGTGGTATGGTATGATCAACTTTGGCTACCACCACAAAGTGGCATGGTATGATCAACTTTGGCTGCCACTACAAAGTGGTATGGTATGATCAACTTTGGCTACCACTACAAAGTGGTATGGTATGATCAACTTTGGCTACCACTACAAAGTGGTATGGTATGATCAACTTTGGCTACTACTACAAAGTGGTATGGTATGATCAACTTTGGCTACCACTACAAAGTGGTATGGTATGATCAACTTTGCATGGCTGCCACTACAAAGTGGTATGGTATGATCAATATTGGCTGCCACTACAAAGTGGTATGGTATGATCAACTTTGGCTACCACTACAAAGTGGTATGGTATGATCAACTTTGGCTGCCACTACAAAGTGGTATGGTATGATCAACTTTGGCTACCACTACAAAGTGGTATGGTATGATCAACTTTGGCTGCCACCACAAAGTGGTATGGTATGATCAACTTTGGCTACCACTACAAAGTGGTATGGTATGATCAACTTTGGCTGCCACCACAAAGTGGTATGGTATGATCAACTTTGGCTGCCACTACAAAGTGGTATGGTATGATCAACTTTGGCTACCACTACAAAGTGGTATGGTATGATCAACTTTGGCTGCCACCACAAAGTGGTATGGTATGATCAACTTTGGCTGCCACTACAAAGTGGTATGGTATGATCAACTTTGGCTACCACTACAAAGTGGTATGGTATGATCAACTTTGGCTGCCACCACAAAGTGGTATGGTATGATCAACTTTGGCTGCCACTACAAAGTGGTATGGTATGATCAACTTTGGCTACCACTACAAAGTGGTATGGTATGATCAACTTTGGCTGCCACTACAAAGTGGTATGATTACATAAGAATGAAGTGCACATTATGGGAGACTATATATACATATAACAATATAATAAGTCATCAAAATTCGATCTGGGCATAAATCTTCTCCCTTATTATTCAGTGTAGTATATTCCATGCTCGAGAGTCCAGCAGTGCTCTTCGGCGCAGGTTCGGATGAAATGTCGCCCTGCCAGAGAACCGCTGGAAAACTTGCCTGTTAGAATGACTTCTGGGGCGTGATACGCACTCAAGCACATCAACCCTGGAAGGAGAAATGCTCGCACAAGGTAACGTACTTGTCTGACTCCACAAAACTTCCGTTACGTTCTTTCAAACAAAATCTGGACATGTCTTTTGCCATTCAGGATTTCTCTGTTGTCTACTCAGCAATGACATCAATGTCAATGGATATTCCGATCTTCGATAGATATTCAAACCCTGTCAGCAACTGTGCAAAAACATCGCTTCGATTTTCTAAGAACGTCTGATTATGAACTGTTCAGGGAATGACTGAAGTGCATAAATATTATCTTTAAACAACTTTGATCTCTTGGATTCATCTTTCAACAGTCCTTTCAACAACTGTCAACACTGACTTTTGCCCACGGCGTCTGTTTGAATGAATGTGAATTTTTTGTGGCAAAAAATACGGTCAATCAGAAGCCAGCATCGTATCACGCCCCAGAAGTTGTTTTAGCAGGCAAGTTCTCCAGCGGTTCTCTGGCGGGGCGATGTTTTATCCGAGCCCACACCGAAGAGCACCGCTGGACTCTCGGGCATGCTAATATTCAAGACTGGCTTTTGATTTTAAAAACATGACGAAATGGAAGACGTGTATCAAGCGAAATCAACTCAAGTTTTATCACTTGTCAGAAGGCCGCATGTTGCCATTTTGAAACACAGGAAGCCCAAACATAAAAGTGAACTTATATAAAGTGAAGTTTGAAGTGCATATATGGATAGGTTTTAGTCACTTCAAGCCTAGAGCTGACTGTGTTGCTCGTGGTGTTGCTGGGTAGTTTATACACATGCAGATAACATTATTGTACCTTCCCTAAGTTAACTCTCTATCTGAGCAAAGTCATAAGCCAATACAGAATAATGTAAAGAGCTAGTTTATGTCTTTGAATGATAACAGTAGAATGGTATTAAAAGACCTCTATTGTTGACATATATTAAAATACCTTAGGCATAGAGATGACAGAGAGAGGTAATGCACAACATTAATTATTATTACTACGATCTACTCAGATTGTATAGGTACATTGTAACTATAATTTATTGGCATAGTCCATTCCTAGTCTATACACGTAGAAAGGTATTCAAGTTTAGACATTCTTGGGTGATAATTACTTCAACAATTATAACATAGCCTGGAGCATAATATACTAAGAACGAGCACATGTACTCTACATGTATGTCTTGAACAATGAAGATAGTAAGAACTTTGAGAAGTAGACGGAAGTTTAGGAAATAGAGATATTCTTCTATAGTTTGTGTGGTGTAATATTTAGAAGCACCTTTAATACAGAACACAACATTTCAAAGTGTTGATAGAGTGGACAGCTGAACCAGTCAACTATGAAATCCTAAAAGAATACTTGTAATTTTAGGCGTACAAATGATTCAGTGATGAGTTTTCCAAAGTCCTGCCTCCCACAAAAACTTAAGGAATTATATACTCAACTGTATAGCAAATGCAAAATCAAATACACTGCAATCAAGTCCTAAGCATCAATCATTAAGAAAACCATAACAAAATGATCATGACTATTAGCTTGGACAGCACTGGAAGCATTGGGCCATTAAGATGCTGTTACCTGATTGGTCCATTAGTAGCTATATTAGGGATAATTGTAAGGCAGCGACAGAGGTTATAGAGTGGATATTTATGGTATTTTCAATATTTAACACTTGAGAAAAGGCCATAAGAAGGTATTTTCTAGAAAGATACAAGTTATCATGGACCTACAAAAGCGTGACTAGCATTTACAACTCAGTATGGATTAGGAGAAACTATTAAATATTAAGTATTTACAATCTGTAAAGATACACAAAAATTTTCCAATTACTCCAATGTTGATTTGATGAGAGCGACTCATTTGAAAATCGGGTAAAGGTATAATATGATTTAGCTTACATAAGGTTCTAAATGTCATCTTGACGAAACCATCTTGACAAGCTAAGGAAAACATTATTTATGACTATCCATTTGAGAATGCTAATAAAGGTGACAACATTTTTTTTCAAGGTATATTACGTTGGTTTTAGTGTAGGAAGAAAGCTATATTGTCTAATCACTGGTCTAGAGCGCAAATACGAAATATCCTGTTAGAGGAAGTTCATTACATCATCAGAGCATTCCGATGATTGGAGTACAAAGGAGTATATTGAGATTCAGGAAACTTGGGTTGCTTTTTCACGATCGCAATCCCAAAGCAAATCGAATGAACGAACGGTTTGATCAAATCACGGCCGTCAGTCAACAGTCTCGGCCAAGAACCACTCAAAAGTTTATCAACGGCCGACATTGAAGACTGTGGGAAAATGTAGCGACGTAAATCCATATTTAAACATTCCAATGCAACATAATTGAACACCTCAAATAGAAAAAACTAACAAATATGACAATTAAATTTTCAGGACTGCGCAAATTAGGTACCTTAATTTGGAAGCCAATAAAATGGCTGTGTCGGTGAAATTTACATAGTAGAAGTGTACTGTATACATTGGTTATGCAGTGAAATGTACACATTCGCATGAAAACCGATAGCATATAAGCTTACGCAGCGAGTTTATTTTTCTACATTTAGGTTATGGGTTTAGCTTATGTGAGTTTGACAGCAAAACACGCGACCAACCCATACAATAGAACCAAAACAAAGCTTCGCTTATTGAAGTAAAGTACACATAACGACCATCGGTCTAAATCTCGTACAACAATCAACTAACACATCCCCTAACCCTCACTCAATAGTTGATTATTTGAACTGATATTTAGAGGAATGTTTCAAGGTTTTTTTTCGTGTTTCGTAGAGAGAGAACTACAAACTGTGCCCAAAGTACATGTACGTTGAATACAAAAGACTTGTCCCACAAAATTCCCTTTGTCTGTTATCAAAAGTATAGAAACCTTCTTTTGGCATAGTTGAAATCCTTTGGGAAGGGCGGCCGAGAAAGACATTTTGATCAACGGAAATGGCAGAAATCAAAGCGTTTAGCGAAAATTTTGAAGTCAGTATCTCAACTGTAGTCGTAGATCAAATTTCAGAGTGAAGGATTTGAAGGCTGTGTGTACAATCAAACCACTGAACCACTTATGGCCCTCACAGCCACTTTTATATGCTCCTTTACACCAAACATTGATCGTCTCACTTACCGTATTTGCTAACTCTAAGAAGTTAGAGCTCCTAGACTGTCCTTTGGCGTTGGCTGCAGACATGAGTTGTTGTAGTGCTGGTTCATAATTTCCTAAATCGTGCGTTCCGCTGTCCAATTCCCATGTATCTCGACTCGGCCCTTTGTCACTGTTTCGTTTAACCTTGTTGTCATTACCCTCGTATTTTTGCTGTGGATTGGAGCAGTTTTTGGCTAGATCTTCAGGGCAACTAGTAGATCTTTTTGTGTTCGATGTGAGCTGTTCTGTTGCCATTCTTTCGGGAGAACTGTGACGATTTTGATAATGAATTTGAGCCAAAAATTCCCCAACGCGATTCCCTTCTACGACCAGTTGTTGGACTGCCTCGGACATCTCATTGCTAAAAACACACAGAACAACTTATACTTGGCTAACTACAGAGCCATGACGCTATAAAAAGAAGAGTAAGTCAAGAAAACCCGGCATCGCCAGACAGATAACAAAGCTAACAAAAGCTAGAAGTATTGGATGTCAGTCGACCATAAATAACAGTCACTAGTCAATCATTCATTCGATTCAGTCACAAAAGTAAAGGTTAACTAAAGGTCGATGACTGGCCTCTAATTCCATCTACTCACCAATCTAACAGCACACGGCCTTTTGACTCAACTACAGTCAAGATCTTACGAATATTCTCGTCTAAACTCTCGGTGGAACGCGAACTGGCTGAAGACAGAACGACTCCATTTTCGATTTCATGTTGTTCAAACTCGCTCATAACTTGATATTTCCTCAACTAGAATGTACTGTTGACCGTGAATGTTATTGTCCACTCGTTAGAAATGCCATAAGAACAGATAACGGCCTTAAACACCAGTTTAAAGGAGAAAAAAGCACGACTTTTCAATGAGGGATTTTTAACAAAGCATCTAATGAGATTCAGTCATTCCCAAGGGGATTGATTGGTTGCAATAGTTAGTACTAGGGGAGGGGTGGGTCAGTCAGGGTTTGTCATAATACTTGGGATTTCTGTATCGTACAATCTTTATTTGAAGCGAATTTCCATCTTAATTGCCGCAATTTATATCTGTTTAAAGAAGTACGCGGCTTTCTTTTTGTAAGAGTTATTGTGCCATTTATTTTCGCTTCTCGAAAATCGAAGGGGGTGGGGAGGGTGGGGAGAGTATGTGAAGTAAACTAGAAACGTTCAATACGGGAAATAATTTGATGCCCGGCTTTTCAGTAAAGCGCTTTATATCCATTGTATACCGGCCGCCTCCAAGTAGTAGGGTCAGTTAATCTGATTTACTGCGATTATTGGATAAGCCATTTGTCTTGTAAATCTCTTTACCCGAATAGCGTGGTGGATTCACCCGATGAAAACAATTATCTTAACTGAACTCATTAGCTAAAACACCCCACCGCGTTAGCAGCACTTCACTTATATTTCATTAATATCATTACTTTACCTCCTAGTTGACTCATTGTCTATGTAATATATCAGAATCCCCTAAGAATGGACCAATTAATGGCATTGAGGTGTTTGTGAGTTGTAAATATCGTGTCTAGGTGCGTAGCGTGCGTCGAGTGAAATCAAGTTTTGCCTTCTTTTGTGCTGAAAAAATCCAGTGAAACACGAATTCTTTGGAAATGTCCAAAAACCGTGATCAATTTGAAAATTTCCAACGAATTTCAAAGGTTTGGATCGCGCGCGTGCGTTGAATCGAGTTTTGAAGAGCGTGGGTTTTTGGGTGCGTGGGGTGGCGGGGGGTTGGGACTCCATATATAAAGTGGTGGGCATGCTCGTCGTATCTTTTAGGGTTTGAAATCCGCGATTTGATACCGCTTAGGAAATTTCAGATTTTAAAGGAACAGCAAGACACCAAGTCGGTACCTTTTAGGGTGTCTGTCAGCCATTATAACATGGTTAGCCACAGGCAGCCCAAGCAGGGCATTTGTGGAGTGTACGAACGTACAGCTGAATGTATGGGGCGAAAATATCGTAAAATTGGTTTGTAATAAACTTGACTAACCTTTGTCTGTAGTTGTTTTTGATATTATGTAGATCCTTTCTAGCTGGTTTTTAGCCGTTTTAAGGGTTGTTTTAGATTTTTCAAACGGCTAAAAACCAGCTAGAAAGGATCTACATAATATCAAAAACAACTACAGACAAAGGTTAGTCAAGTTTATTACAAACCAATTTTACGATATTTTCGCCCCATACATTCAGCTGTACGTTCGTACGTGTCCCTAAGCCCACGGACACACGCTCGCGTCATCGGCATAGCGCGCGCTCTGAATTCAATCGGAAAATCAAATCGTTTTATTTGAATTTGCAGTGACTATGTTATAAAAGAAATGGTCAACGCTTTAGCTGTGCGTCCATCGAGTTATGGAGCACTTGGGAATTTACGCTTCTCTCGTTGCTCTCCCAAATTCCCGAGTTCTCCATAACTCGATGGACGCACGCTAAGCGTTGACCATTCTTTAAATAAGCAGCAAATAACATTGTTTGCGAAGCTTCCGGCTGAGGCATCGCAAATTAACCGCAAAATTATATTAAATATACTTATTGTTTTAGACTTTGTAAATCTTAGGGGTGAACATTATTTCATGCCACGCCCACTTGGAAGAGACTCGGGTACCTTTTAGGGGTCATTTTCAACATTCCCCACGAGCATCCCAACCACTTTATATATGGGTTTCTCCAGTGAAAGAACACAAAATGGTCCCATCGACTATGTCGTTAAAAGCCCTTCAAGCTTTCAAGTAGAAGTTTTATTTTAAAAATTGAGCTATCGTATCTTGATGCAAGTCATGTATACTCTGAAAACTAGTATCAGACTGTAAATATACATCCGGATCTACTTTGCAAAAGTAAAAGAAAAAAAGTAAAAAAATAATAATCCCTATGAAAGTGGTCTATGTTAGCTTTTTTTTTTAGGCAGTCCGTTAACGTTATCTAGAAAGTTGAGTTTTAGGATTTAAGCGTTGTTCTCCAGCCAAGTTTCTATGTCAGCTTCGTGCTCTTTTAACCAAGCAATGTTGGTTTTCGTTCGCTCGACTGCTTGCTTGCGAGCAGACTCGCTTGTTCCTGCTAGAGAGTTGTCGAAAAACGTTACCATCTAAGAAAAAAGAGAATTTGACAAACATTAGACAGAATAGGGTAGGGTAGGGTAGGATATTGTAGGGTAGGGTAGAGTAGGGTAGGATAGGGAAGGGAATTGTAGGGTAGGGAAGGGTATTGTAGGCCGGTAGGGTAGGGTATTGTAGGGTAGGGTAGGGTATTGTAGGGTAGGGTATTGTAGGGTAGGGTATTGCAGGGTAGGATATTGTAGGGTAGGGTATATAGGGTTGGGTTGGGTAGGGTATTGTAGGGTTGGGTAGGGTAAGGTATTGTAGGGTAGGGAAGGGTATTGTAGGGTTGGGTAGGGTATTGTAGGGTAGGGTATTGTAGGGTAGGGTAGGGTATTGTAGGGTAGGGTATGTAGGGTTGGGTAGGGTATTGTATGGTTGGGTAGGGTTGGGTTGGGTTGGGTTGGGTAGGGTATTGTATGGTAGGGTAGGGTTGGGTATGGTAGGGTATTGTAGGGTAGCATAGGGTTGATTAGGGTAGGGTAGGATAGGGTAGGGTATTGTAGGGTAGGGTAGGGCAGGTTAGGTTAGGGTAGGGTAGAGTAGGGTAGGCTAGGGTATAGGGTAGAGTAGGCTAGGCTAGGCTAGGGTATAGGGTAGAGTAGGGTAGGCTAGGCTAGGCTAGGGTAGGGTAGAATAGGGTAAGGTAGGGTAGGGTATGAGAGCAAAGCATAGCATAGGATAGGATATGTAGGATAGAATAGAATAGGGTAGAGTGGGATAAAGAGTGCCACTAATAATGAAAAATGTTGCAATATAGCGCGGTCTCACCTCTTTCAAGTCAAATGGTGAGTTGAACCGTGTTATACCGTTCACCAAACTCGTCATTCGAAATGTACTGGTGCCAAATCTAGAAAACGAGAAAGACTGCATCAAATATTCAATGGATGGACCAATGCAGGTCCGCTCACCGACTAGAAATATATGGACAACACCATGATTTAGGAATATCTTGCAACACGAGTACCATGCAGTTATACGCGAGTGTATAGGATATAGCATAGCATGGGATGGGATAGGATACGCGAGTGTATAGGATATAGCATAGCATGGGATGGGATGGGATAGGATACGCGAGTGTATATATAGGATATAGCATAGCATGGGATGGGATAGGATACGCGAGTGTATAGGATATAGCATAGCATGGGATGGGATAGGATACGCGTGTATGGGATATAGCATAGCATGGGATGGGATAGGATACGCGTGTATGGGATATAGCATAGCATAGGGTAGCATATCTTGCAACATGAGTACCATGCAGTTATGCGCGAGTGTATAGGATATAGCATAGCATGGGATGGGATAGGATACGCGAGTGTATAAGATATAGCATAGCATGGGATGGGATAGGATACGCGAGTGTATAGGATATAGCATAGCATGGGATGGGATAGGATACGCGAGTGTATGGGATATAGCATAGCATGGGATGGGATAGGATACGCGAGTGTATAGGATATAGCATAGCATGGGATGGGATAGGATACACGAGTGTATGGGATATAGCATAGCATGGGATGGGATAGGATACGCGAGTGTATAGGATATAGCATAGCATAGGGTAGGATAGGATACGCGAGTGTATAGGATATAGCATAGGATGGGATAAGATAGGATACGTGTGTACTTACGTTTTCAGGATGAGATCCCAGTTTGCACGAGCAAAGTTCCACGCTAAATATTTACCAACTGGATTGTACGCGACGTATCTAATGACACTGACCATGTCCTGGGTACGAATCTCCTTAGGGTTGAGCGAGCTGTGAAGGAACCTGGTAACGAGATTGTCCCAAAATTACCCATAATTCTTTAGGATTGCAAGCGCAAGGTCAGGGACTAGTCGGACTGAAATGTTGACTAGAAAACAATGCGTAGACTGGTTAGTGAAAGCAAAGTAAATACAGTGTATAGACGAGAGAACAGTACGCCATCGTATTGTCTTCTAGCAGTACCAAATGGTCCCTGCTTATTCGCGGTAAGCCACCGGGATAGGATTAAAGTGAACTGGGAAGTTTAAATCACTGAAGAAATCCACCTTCTCGCCTCATTCCCCACGCGCTTTTCCCTCCTCGCCTCATTCCCCACGCGCTTTTCCCTCCTCGCCTCATTCCTGCGGCTCAAATGTTTAACTCTGGCGGATTGTCGCCATTAAATAGGGAACGCTGTTTTGCGGTCTTTCTTTTTGTACAACTTGCGCATGCGCGCGCTGTCCGTACTTTTCTTGAAAATGAGCCAACATTGATTGAAACTCGTTCCCAGTGCCCCCATATAATACCTTGCGTACGTTTGATTTCACGGTGGATTTAAACAAATTTATTTGATATTTTTGCTCGTACTTATTGAGTATCCACGGCTCTTTACTGGATCCCAAGGCTGCCATGAGTTTGCTTTTCTCTGTCGCGTCCTTGGTTTTCATGAATCTACGAAACATCCATTCCCACTCCTCCACGCCAGTGTTCGCAACACCATACCGGTACACCAACGAGCGTAGATCCACATCGATAGTCTTGCTATAGAAATAAAGGTGGAACGAGTAACAGTTTAGTTAGTCTATAACCGTTACTCACCCTCCTCCACACGGGAGAAGTATTCGGAAGTATTGGTGAGTAAAGAAGTCAACACCCGAATTGTCAGGGGATACCCAGGGGACACGTCTAGAGGACACCCATGCGGGGTACATGTAGGAGTTGTGCAGGGTTACCCAAGGGACATGTAGGGGATGTCTAGGGGATACCCATGGGACATGTAGGGGATACCCATGGGACATGTAGGGGATACCCATGGGACATGCATGTCTAGAGGACACCCAGCCATGCAGGGTACATGTAGGAGTTGTCCAAGGGTACCCAAGGGTACCCAAGGGACATGTAGGGGATGTCTAGAGGATACCCAGGGGACATGTAGGGGACATGTATAGGGTATGTCTGGGGGATACCCAGGGGGCATGTAGGGGACATGTCTATAGGGGATACCCAGGGGACACGTCTAGAGGACACCCATGCAGGGTACATGTAGGAGTTGTGCAGGGGCACCCAAGGGACATGTAGGGGATGTCTAGGGGATACCCAGGGGACATGTAGGAGTTGTCCAAGGGTACCCAAGGGACATGTAGGGGAAGTCTAGGGGATACCCAGGGGACATGTAGGGGACATGTATAGGGGATGTCTAGGGGATACCCAGGGGACATGTAGGAGTTGTCCAAGGGTACCCAAGGGACATGTAGGGGAAGTCTAGGGGATACCCATGGCCAGGGGCCATGTAGGGGACATGTAGGGGATACCCAGGGGACATGAAGGGGACATGTACACGTAGGGGATGTCTATATAGGGGATACCCAGGGGGCATGAAGGGGACATGTAGGGGATACCCAGGGGACATGAAGGGGACATGTATAAGGGATGTCTATATAGGGGATACCCAGGGGGCATGAAGGGGACATGTAGGGGATGTCTATAGGGGATACCCAGGGGGCATGTAGGGGACATGTAGTAGAATTCCAAGGGATACTGAGAGATGTCGAGAAGCTATGAGGGGACACTAGAGACACTATAGACACTGGGAACACTAGAGACACTAGAGACACTGGGAACACTAGAGACACTAGAGACACTGGGAACACTAGAGACACTAGAGACACTGGGAACACTAGAGACACTATAGACACTGGGAACACTAGAGACACTAGAGACACTGGGAACACTAGAGACACTAGAGACACTGGGAACACTAGAGACACTATAGACACTGGGAACACTAGAAACACTATAGACACTGGGAACACTAGAGACACTATAGACACTGGGAACACTAGAGACACTAGAGACACTGGGAACACTAGAGACACTATAGACACTGGGAACACTAGAGACACTAGAGACACTGGGAACACTAGAGACACTATAGACACTGGGAACACTAGAGACACTATAGACACTGGGAACACTAGAGACACTATTGACACTGGGAACACTAGAGACACTATAGACACTGGGAACACTAGAGACACTAGAGACACTGGGAACACTAGAGACACTATAGACACTGGGAACACTAGAGACACTATAGACACTGGGAACACTAGAGACACTATAGACACTGGGAACACTAGAGACACTAGAGACACTGGGAACACTAGAGACACTATAGACACTGGGAACACTAGAGACACTATAGACACTGGGAACACTAGAGACACTATAGACACTGGGAACACTAGAGACACTATAGACACTGGGAACACTAGAGACACTATAGACACTGGGAACACTAGAGACACTAGAGACACTGGGAACACTAGAGACACTATAGACACTGGGAACACTAGAGACACTATAGACACTGGGAACACTAGAGACACTAGAGACACTAGAGACACTGGGAACACTAGAGACACTATAGACACTGGGAACACTAGAGACACTAGAGACACTGGGAACACTAGAGACACTATAGACACTGGGAACACTAGAGACACTAGAGACACTGGGAACACTAGAGACACTATAGACACTGGGAACACTAGAGACACTATAGACACTGGGAACACTAGAGACACTAGAGACACTGGGAACACTAGAGACACTAGAGACACTGGGAACACTAGAGACACTATAGACACTGGGAACACTAGAGACACTAGAGACACTGGGAACACTAGAGACACTATAGACACTGGGAACACTAGAGACACTATAGACACTGGGAACACTAGAGACACTGGGAACACTAGAGACACTATAGACACTGGGAACACTAGAGACACTGGGAACACTAGAGACACTATAGACACTGGGAACACTAGAGACACTATAGACACTGGGAACACTAGAGACACTATAGACACTGGGAACACTAGAGACACTGGGAACACTAGAGACACTAGAGACACTAGAGACACTAGAGACACTGGGAACACTAGAGACACTATAGACACTGGGAACACTAGAGACACTAGAGACACTAGAGACAGTCCTTAACTATTATCAATCAAATCATTTCTCATTACCTGACGTCTTTTCTCCATTTATTAAAAATGCGAGTTACGTTTTCCTTTGCGTCCGGGTCGCCATTCTCACAGGCTGCTCCAAGTAACGATGAACGCAGGTATCTGATGAAACCACAATAGACATAGCAGCTCATTTAATGTTTAAAACACAGGTAGTTCTTAGCGTATCAAGAAATGGGGTTGACTCTTAGAACAACAGGGATTAACACTTTACACAAGTCCGGATCACACTCGGGAACCGTTCGTCAGTATTTCGGTAACTATACGGAAGACTCTCGTCCCCCAGGGGAAATTGTCGGCCAAATTTACACAAAAACTTAAGGGGGGTAGGGTAGTGGTACACAATTTTATGAGTGGCAATGAATCCAGTGTCAAGTTACACTGCATGTGTGAAATAAAATGGGGAAGAGGATGAACAGGAAACTCTCTCATCTTCTCTCCTTTTCCCTTTCCTTTCTCTGCAGTCTTCCACAGCAAATTGTACAATATTCGATTCAAGTGATGCGTGTGTCGCTTACTTGTCGATATGTCCATCACTTGGACGCGTTTCCCAGCCAAGCTTTTCTGCAAGTGGTTTCACCTTTTTACGAATGAATGTCTACCGATAAAAAAGCATGTGAGATAGAATTGCAATGTTGAAAGTGTTTCAACATAACATAACAACACCGATTCCGTGAAGAATGCCGAGCGTGAAGACTTCATAATCATGCCAAAGGTACGTAGGCTCGATTTCCAGCCGTGGTTACGTTGGTTTCGGTGCGCGCCCGCGATCCTTGAGGTTTGTGGGGAAATCGACACCCTAACAGGGTGAAAACCGGGCCTATGCAAAAGGCAGCAACTTTAAGCAGCAGCTTTCGCCTTAACTGCCAACAACTGTTTTCATGCAGGGCATATAGCTATAGTTATAATATAACAATATAGTTGATTTCGCGGCGTAATTGTGTTTTTGGCCCGAGCCACCTCCACAACATCGGTCTACAATTAATGACAAAACGCGCGCGAACGAACAGTATTTCAATATTTGTCACATATGGAAAACACCTAGACCCAATACTAGAGGCATCCATGATACATATCGAGTTGATGTCGGTGTCGATGCCAACCAGAAGGCGTTGTGACATCAGTTCCAATGAAGACCCGAGAAGATTCAGTAGTAATTGGTGATTGTTTTGAAGACGAAAGCGGTCTTTTTAATCGTGTAGGACCGGGAAAGAGTATTTATGGCGTGATATGATGTGCTAAATATAGCTGAACTGTACGCCGTGATACATCAGGGAGATATCTAGCCTGATTTTCAGATGGTCCGTGGTCCTCCGCTAGCTCTCCAGCTTTCTCCCGCTTTCTCCCGCTTTCTCCCGCTTTCTCCCGCTTTCTCCCGCTTTCTCCCGCTTTCTCCCGCTTTCTCCCGCTTTCTCCCGCTTTCTCCCGCTTTCTCCCGCTTTCTCCCGCTTTCTCCCGCTTTCTCCGAGAGGACTACGGCCGACCGTCTGCAAATCAGGCTAGGAGATATCACGTGGATGCTTTATGTTGCTTCAAAGTCAAACCTTTAATTTGCCAAACGAAGGTCGGTTTCCCAACACGTTCTTCAGGTAACTCAAGCTGTTCAAGGCGGTTCTCCAGGGCACATACTTGGTTTCTTTGTCGAGATATTTTAGCATGTTGAGTGCGATAGAGTATTTCAGATAACCACCTCTGCAATAGAATGGAATAAACACTAGTTCAGACGAGGCTGAGATGATTAGATGGTCAATTATGTAATGATTGAATACCTTGCTAAGCTGAACGCGTCGTTGATCAAACCAGATCTGTCCTGTATCGTGAAAACCTAGAAATAAATGAACCTATAAGTACATACGTAGGAGCGAAGGGGAGGGGAAGAAAGGATTTCTCTTCGCTCTTCCCTTCCATTTCCCTGTCAGCCGAGTAACGTGACATAACGAGACGTGAATGTGTGACATAACGAGACGTGAATGTGTGACATGACGAGACGTGAATGTGTGACATGACGAGACGTGAATGTGTGACATGACGAGACGTGAATGTGTGACATGACGAGACGTGAATGTGTGACATGACGAGACGTGAATGTGTGACATAACGAGACGTGAATGTGTGACATGACGAGACGTGAATGTGTGACATGACGAGACGTGAATGTGTGACATGACGAGACGTGAATGTGTGACATGACGAGACGTGAATGTGTGACATGATCATGACGAGACGTGAATGGGTGACATGACGAGACGTGAATGTGTGACATGATCATGACGAGACGTGATTGTGTGACATGACGAGACGTGAATGTGTGACATGACGAGACGTGAATGTGTGACATGACGAGACGTGAATGTGTGACATGACGAGACGTGAATGTGTGACATGACGAGAATGTGTGACATGACGAGACGTGAATGTGTGACATGACGAGACGTGAATGTGTGACATGACGAGACGTGAATATGTGACATGACGAGACGTGATTGTGTGACAAGACGAGACGTGATTGTGTGACATGACGAGTTTGGATTACGTTACCGATGGATCATCCATTAATTGTTTGCTTAATGCTGCCCAGTTATCTTGTTCGTAATGTACTCTGTAATATCCAACTTGTTTGTAGTTTCCTTTGATCCATTTTGTCCCAGCAGGCCACGGAATCTCAGCTATAAGATACTATGCGTTAGATAAATCGGCAAGAAATACAGACAGATAGATAGATAGAAAGCAAGGAAGAAAGGAAGAAAAGAAAGAAGGAAGGAAGGAAGGAAGGAAGGAAGGAAGGAAGGAAGGAAGGAAGGAAGGAAGGAAGGAAGGAAGGAAGGAAGGAAGGAAGGAAGGAAGGAAGGAAGGAAGGAAGGAAGGAAGGAAGGAAGGAAGGAAGGAAGGAAGGAAGGAAGGAAGGAAGGAAGGAAGGAAGTTAGAAAGAAAGAAAGAAAGAAGGGAAGAAAGGAAGGATGAAATGAAAGATGGAAGAAAGGAAGGAAGGATGAAAGGAAGGATGGAAGGAAGGAAGAAAGGAAGGAAAGAGAATACCTGACGTCTTGTTCATCCATACTTGGGATGACTTGCGTGGGTTGCTATCACTTATATAGGTAAGTGGAACGTACCATTTGTAGCTGAACAAACCAGTTAAAAGAGAAAAAGGCATAAGTTTCGTTCATGCAACCATACACTGACAACACACAATCAGACATTGTTTCGTCTGTCTTGGTTCGTATTGACATTTAGAAAGTCTGTCTGTCCATCTGTCTCCTACCCTGCGAGCAGAGGTTCCTTTTCGTCTTTCTATGCTCACTGAATCTTTTACTTTTACTTTTGCTGTTTCAGATTTTTGTTTTGGCTTTTACCTTGCTGTTCTTGTAGCTCTTGTAGAATAAAAGACTCAGTGAACATAGAAAGACGAAAAGGAATCTCTTCTCGCAGGGTATCCGTCTCCTTGTCTGTCAATTTTTCTGTTAGACTTGATCTGTCTGTCTGCATGCCTACCTGCCTGCATTGGAATGACAATGGACTAGCGTAACATACTAGCGTGACAACTAGCGTGACATACTAGCGTGACATACTAGCGTGACATACTAACGTGACATACTAACGTGACATACTAGCGTGATATACTAGCGTGACATACTAGCGCGACATACTAGCGTGACATACTAGCGTGACATACTAGCGTGACATACTAGCGTGATATACTAGCGTGACATACTAGCGTGACATACTAGCGCGACATACTAGCGTGACATACTAGCGTGACATACTAGCGTGACATACTAGCGTGACATACTTGAACGGAGACTTTTCGGTCACGTTGGCGGTAGGATCCAATAGAAAATGTTCTTGTGTAACGCTTGCTTTGTTCCCAGAAATCTTTACCATCTTGACCACAGGATATCCCATCTGTAACGTCCATGTATCCATGATCGTCTTCACATCTGTTTTGCTGATCTGTGTCACGCAATCACACACAAAAATTATTGTCACGCAAGCAAAGGAAAGCATTCTCTATAACAAGCTTACCGATCCGAGGGCATTCCACAGGTCCTGGGTCTCTGCGTTCTTGAAGGCATATGTTTTTAGGTAGTACTAGAGTTGTAAAAAAGGGTAAAACAATGAAACAATGAAATACGCTTTACATAGGCATGGGGAGGGTGGAGGAGGAGTCGGAGGGTGGAGGGGGGAGGGGTAGGGTTGCACCTGTATATGGGATCAGAGCTAACAGTAGTTTACGTTCGTACCTGGAGTCCCTCTGTGAATTTATCACGGCCAAGAAAACCAGCCAACATTCTGATTATTGAAGAGCCCTACGAATGAAAGAGTTATTTCATATTAATTCATGCTCGTTTGCTTGTATACTTGCTATTTGTACGGTATGCTATATTGGGCTCCCTGTGTACTGTATGATGTGATTATTCTTGATATTTACCTTACTTGTATGATGTGATTATTCTTGATATTTACCTTACTGTTAGTCTCCTATGCACCCGTTCTTAGTTTCGGGATCCCTGTGATCCTTGTGGAGAGGGAGCACAGAGATCCCGAAACTAAGAACGGGTGCATAGGAGACTACCTTACTGTATGATGCGATTAGTCTTGATATTACCTTACTGTATGATGTGATTATTCTGGATATTTACCTTACTGTATGATGTGATTATTCTGGATATTTACCTTACTGTATGATGCGATTATTCTGGATATTTACCTTACTGTATGATGTGATTATTCTGGATATTTACCTTACTGTATGATGCGATTATTCTGGATATTTACCTTACTGTATGATGCGATTAGTCTTGATATTACCTTACTGTATGATGTGATTATTCTGGATATTTACCTTACTGTATGATGCGATTATTCTGGATATTTACCTTACTGTATGATGTGATTATTCTGGATATTTACCTTACTGTATGATGTGATTATTCTGGATATTTACCTTACTGTATGATGCGATTATTTTTGATATTCACCTTACTGTATGATGTGATTATTCTTGATATTTACCTTACTGTATGATGCGATTATTCTGGATATTTACCTTACTCTATGGTGTGATTATTCTGGATATTTACCTTACTGTATGATGCGATTATTCTGGATATTTACCTTATCAAATGTGATTATTCTTGATATTTACCTTACTGTATGATGTGATTATTCTGGATATTTACCTTACTGTATGATGCGATTATTTTTGATATTCACCTTACTGTATGATGTGATTATTCTTGATATTTACCTTACTGTATGATGTGATTATTCTGGATATTTACCTTACTGTATGATGCGATTATTCTTGATATTTACCCCACTGTATGATGCGATTATTCTGGATATTTACCTTACTGTATGATATACGGTCAAAAATCTGTTTGATTTTCTTGGGATGATCGACTTCAACAGATATGGGATGCGACGTGACAAGAGAATCAAGAGGAAAGACAAGCTGGAGATCTGACAGCAAAAACTGCTCCATCTGTACGAAAAACAACATATTATTATTATTGTTATACATCGACGGTCGATCCTGCGATGATGCCACCTTCTACCAGTAGTTTTCCTTACTGATTTCCTCTAACTGAGTAACAAGGACTTCTGCGCTTCTGCGCTTCTGCCTGCGCTTCTGCCTGCGCTTCTGCCTGCGCTTCTGCCTGCGCTTCTGCCTGCGCTTCTGCCTGCGCTTCTGCCTGCGCTTCTGCCTGCGCTTCTGCCTGCGCTTCTGCCTGCGCTTCTGCCTGCGCTTCTGCCTGCGCTTCTGCCTGCGCTTCTGCCTGCGCTTCTGCCTGCTCGCTTCTGCCTGCTCGCTTCTGCCTGCTCGCTTCTGCCTGCTCGCTTCTGCCTGTTCGCTTCTGTTCTGCTGCATGCTTTATACATGGTTCTGCTAAGTCCATGCTTTATACATGGTTCTGCTAAGTCCATGCTTTATACATGGTTCTGCTAAGTCCATGCTTTATACATGGTTCTGCTAAGTCCATGCTTTATACATGGTTCTGCTAAGTCCATGCTTTATACATGGTTCTGCTAAGTCCATGCTTTATACATGGTTCTGCTAAGTCCATGCTATACATGGTTCTGCTAACATGCTTTATACATGGTTTGCTAAGTCCATGCTAGTCCAGTTCCATGCTACATGGTTCTGCTAAGTGCTTTATACATGGTTCTGCTAAGTCCATGCTTTATACATGGTTCTGCTAAGTCCATGCTTTTATACATGGTTCTGCTAAGTCCATGCTTTATACATGGTTCTGCTAAGTCCATGCTTTATACATGGTTCTGCTAAGTCCATGCTTTATACATGGTTCTGCTAAGTCCATGCTTTATACATGTCCATCTACGGGAGTGTACGACTTCGACGCAAAACTAACGACGTCCAAAAGGTCAGTAAATCTCTTTCACGATGTTTTACTTTCATCGCTTCACAGCAGCATTAATTCATAGCCTGCTCAACCCCGCTAGTTCGCATATGTAATTACAACAATAACTATACAAAGCGCAGCATTTATCGTACCATTTCCCAGTCTGGATGTACGTGATTGACGCCAAGATACTCCACGTAACTCGCAAATCCTTCGTTCAACCAAAGGTCGTTCCACCACTTGGGAGACACGATGTTGCCAAACCACTGTTTTGTAAAACAATTGTAATAAATAACTTTATGTCAGTCTATCATGTTGCCATGGCGATACCAGGCAGGCACGTACAGATTTCCACAGCTTACTTGTTTGTCACGGTTAGTCACGTGATTCAAGCCACACTGTTGTCATGAATACTCACGTGATTCAATCCACACTGTTGTCATGAATATTCACGTGATTCAATCCACACTGTTGTCATGGATACTCACGTGATTCAATCCACACTGTTGTCATGAATACTCACGTGATTCAATCCACACTGTTGTCATGAATATTCACGTGATTCAATCCACACTGTTGTCATGAATACTCACGTGATTCAATCCACACTATTGTCAAGGATACTCACGCGATTCAATCCACACTGTTGTCATGAATACTCACGTGATTCAATCCACACTGTTGAAATGGATACTCACGCGATGCATAAAATCACTATCAGTACGTTGTCATGGTTACTGACCTGATGTGCCAACTCATGAGAGATAACCGCTGCTACAGTCTGTCTGTTGCCTTCAGACGACACACCAGACTGGTACAGCAGCCTCGTTTCCCTGAACGTTATTAGGCCCCAGTTCTCCATAGCACCGGACGAGAAGTCGGGAATGGCGATGAGGTCTGAACAAATATACAGTTAATTGTTTGCTTTCTCTGCACTGCAGCCGTTACTCGTTTGTCGAAGAGAACTGCGGGACGGAGGAGTGGAGAGGGGGAGAAGGAAGGCATATTGCAATGGACTGGAAAAAATCCCGCACTGATTTCTGATCAATAGATACATTTGATTGTTCCTATTGCTCTATGACGTCATCTGTGGGTACATAATTATGACATCATCAAAATATTTTTAGTGATGACGTCATCGATACATAATAAATACATTGGAAGACTGGGTACGAGTGTTATAACCATTGCAGTTCTTAAATGTTGACACTATTATTTCCAATTTAAAAACTCTGTATAGCCTATTCAATGTGTTGGAGAAAGAACGTTGAATCCATTCAAGTGATATTTCCACTAGTCTTTCATCGAGGGCAAACACCTCGAATCAACTTGTAACTAATTCAGCCAATCAAAACACTCGAACCCAGTCTTCCAACATTTGCCACAGACCGGAGCTAAGCCCGAAATGTGGCTGAATGTAATTTAGGCTAAGTTAAAACCGAGTCAAGCTGGTCCAGCGGTATCTCCAAGTAATGCTGATTCCGATCCTCGGGGGACCCCGCATGGGCTTAGGGCCTACTGGCAGAGTTTGCTGTTCAGCCTTTTAGCGCTGTGCTAGCTTTTTCTTCGTTGCTATCGTTCATTTTGCTCCCACCCACCCGCGCCTCGGGATTGGGTAGGAATGCCGTCAGGTGAGCAATAGGTGAGTATATATTCCACTGAGTGGATCAGTGTGACGGGTACCGGACGCAGTGGTGAACTGTGGCCCGGTTGCCATGGTTACCTCCTTTGGAAGGGTGTGGTCAGGCGTGACCAGCTACTGCCCCGGTATCCAACCCCAAACTTATCATTGACGATGAGTTTTAACCCACAAAAACCACAAAACCACAAAAGACGCTACATATATATTTTAATATGCCGCAACATTTCCTACCTTGTTTGGGGAGGGGATAATTGACTTTGTAATACTCTTCAAAGTAGGTTATAATCTTCGACGTTACCTCCAGGGCGTAGTCGACTTGGTGGATTTGATCACGTGTTGTCCAAACGCGAACCTACCAACAGAAAGAACATGTGACGTCATATCCTATTTTAACGTTACTTAGATGTTGCTTCATATTCAATATATATATATATATACTTCGGCCGAAACGTTTACATTAAACTTGTTGGACAATCAGAAGTTGCCTGCCTCTTCTACTGAATCCTTATGCTACTTATACATATTGGAGTGCAGACTGTGAATCCTGGAGGATCCTTTTATTGGGAGTACATCGTTGAACATTAGCACCTATTTATCTTTATTCTACTTATATATATATAATCGATCATAATAATAATAATAATTTATCAAGTGTGAACAGCAGACAGATTTATATATTATCAGCTGCACTGTGTAAGTACTTATCATTCTTATCACTTGATTGTGACGTCATTGCGTTCATGGCATTCACTAGCAACGCGCAAGCATATGCGCAAGCACAAGAAGCCTTATTTCACTGTGAAAACGGGCCTGACACAAGCATAAGCGCAAGCACTAGAGGCCTTATGTCACAGTGAAAACGGGCATGACGCAAGCATAAGCGCAAGCACTAGAGGCCTTATGTCACAGTGAAAACGGGCATGACGCAAGCATAAGCGCAAGCACTAGAGGCCTTATGTCACAGTGAAAACGGGCCTGACGCAAGCATAAGCGCAAGCACTAGAGGCCTTATGTCACTGTGAAAACTGGCCTGACGCAAGCATAAGCGCAAGCACAAGAAGCCTTATTTCACAGTGAAAACGGGCCTGACGCAAGCATAAGCGCAAGCACAAGAAGCCTTATTTCACTGTGAAAACGGGCCTGACGCAAGCATAAGCGCAAGCACTAGAGGCCTTATATCACTGTGAAAACGGGCCTGACGCAAGCATAAACGCAAGCACAAGAGGCCTTATATCACTGTGAAAACGGGCCTGACGCAAGCATAGCGCAAGCACTAGAGGCCTTATATCACTGTGAAAACGGGCCTGACGCAAGCATAAGCGCAAGCACAAGAGGCCTTATATCACTGTGAAAACGGGCCTGACGCAAGCATAAGCGCAAGCACTAGAGGCCAGACGCAAGCATAAGCGCAAGCACAAGAGGCCTTATATCACTGTGAAAACGGGCCTGACGCAAGCATAAGCGCAAGCACAAGAAGCCTTATTTCACTGTGAAAACGGGCATGACGCAAGCATAAGCGCGCAAGCACTAGAGGCCTTATATCACTGTGAAAACGGGCCTGACGCAAGCATAAACGCAAGCACAAGAAGCCTTATTTCACGTACTGTGAAAAAGGGCCCGACAACCACTTGGATCTACGCATACTCCAATCTGGCCTTGATGCGTGCGTCTTGAAATGCACATCTACTATAGCACTTGCTCATATACCCAACTAGTCATTGTACGTGCTCTTAGTAGCGTTAGTTCGTTACACTTCCCTCTCGCTCCCCCCTCCACCCCCCACTCTCCTCTCCCCCCCCCCCCCCCCCCCCCTCCCTCACTTCTCATCGCATCGCTTCCCCCACCCACCCCTCCCTCCAAGCTAACTTAAACATACCGTTATATTGCCGTGTATGCCAGTCATATTTTGCTTGTGTGCAAAATCACAGACAATAAAAGCTAATAAGTACGTAGACATGGGGACCGACTTCTGAAACCTGTTAACAAGGAAATAAAGAAATAATAAGAAATATTATAATACCATGTTCCCGGCATGCTTCACTGTAGCTCATGCAGGCCAGGTTACGAAGCTAAGTGTCCAGCGGACTTTCCGTTCCAAAATAGTAAAGTTAAAATACTCCCGTTTCGAGTTTGTTTAGACACCGCTGTACTCCTTGACAAAAGACGCGTTTGCTCAGGCTTAGCCTCAATCCAGAGAATAACCCGTGCAATTAAAAATGGTTTCTATATTGTTGAACGTCAACAATTTTCGCGTTCTCGTTGGTATTTGTGAATAATTTACACTGAATTGAGGCTAAGCCTGAGCAAATGCGTCTTTTGTCAAGGACAGCGGTCATCGCTTAACAACTCGAAACTGGAGTATTGGAGACGGCACAATAGTTCATGTATTAAATGTCTTCATAAAACACAATGAAGATTCAGGAACGACACAATAGACTGTGAACAATATAATACAAAAGATTGTATGAACACATCACATCAACTGTCTGAGTGCTTATGGTTTCTTCCAAGGCAAGGATACTGAGAGGTACTTTATTCTATTATGCTCGTAGATCATTTTACAGTTCGGTTCAGCTGTCCAATGATCAATGAAAACAGTTCTGCCAACCGTGTAACCGGCATTGTGCGAGGTCTCTGGACACAACTGTGATTGTTCCTCTATGCTGTAGACATGGTTTTACAATCTGTACTCGCTGCATGAGAAAGTGATTCCATCTTATGATCTTATTATTATTATTATTATTATTATTATTATTATTATTATTATTATTATTATTATTATTATTATTATCTTTTGAGGAATTGAAAAGGATAAAGAACAAAGGCTCCCAGGATGACACAGCCAACATCTTGACCATGTTAAGGTATGTTAATTACTTCTATTTTAATTAAATAATTAAATAATGACTCGCATAAATTAGCATGTCAATTAGCTTGGGCTTCGTGTGCTCTTTTGTTTACGTGCTGCGAAATTGTTTTAATTGTCGATTAGTTATTCGTCAGACTTCGATAAGGCCAAGCCCACTATGTTGCTATGGTGACAATATTGCTATGGTGACAGTGATGCCATGGTGACGTGACAGGGTTACCATGGTGACAGTGTTGCCATGGTGCAGTATTGTCATGGTGGCAGTGTTGTCATGAAGCAGAATTGTCATGGTGGCAGTGTTACCATGGTGACAGTGTTGCCATGGTGCAGTATTGTCATGGTGGCAGTGTTGTCATGGAGCAGAATTGTCATGGTGGCAGTGTTGCCATGGTGACAGTGTTGCCGTGGTGACAGAATTGTCATGGTGACAGTGTTGCCATGGTGACAGTGTTGCTATAGTTACCTGGTTTTAATCAGACCATTCGGTAGTGTTTCGTTGTTCTCTTCCGGCATGTTTGACAGCGCTGTGTAGTCGTTCTCGTGAACAATGGTGGTCGTAAACGTCGCCTTCATCGCCGGTTCGTCAAAACACGGCAGTGCTTTGCGGGCGTCGGTCGGTTCGAACTTCGTCGTTGCTAGTTTCCTGTTTGGAGAAAGTTGATTTAATATCCCAACCTCGTCCCCAGGGCCCTCTCAAAATAGAAAGAGAAGGCCCTGGGGACGAAGTTGATTTAATCAGTCCACACTACTACAAAAGATCGATGGCAGCGGTACCAAAATCCATTTCGCGCCAAATTTACCTCTTTCTTTGAGAATTTTGTTTCCCGTTTTTAATGATGTTCTATTCTTTTCGCCCAAAGTGGTTGAACATGTACACCCGTTTGCACTCGTTTTATACCGAGTCTGGAGGGAAGAGCGAGGGAGAGCCGGCGTATACGTATCAGATATAGGAAACTAGTAATAAGTAGGATCACTTGCAAGGCGAGAGAGGGGATGAATGAGAAAAACGGGTAGCAGTAAACCCACTCCCTTACGCTGTGACGTGTCCCTGTGTCTTTTTTCGCCATAGTCAAGTTCTCAAGGCAGGAATATTTGAATGGAAAGGAAATGAGAAGGGAATGAGAAGGGAATGGGAAGGAAATGAGAAGGAAATGAGAAGGGAATGGGAAGGAAATGAGAAGGAAATGAGAAGGGAATGGGAAGGAAATGAGAAGGAAATGAGAAGGGAATTGGAAGGAAATGAGAAAGGAATGGGAAGGAAATGAGAAGGAAATGAGAAGGGAATGGGAAGGAAATGAGAAAGGAATGGGAAGGAAATGAGAAGGAAATGAGAAGGGAATGGGAAGGAAATGAGAAGGAAATGAGAAGGGAATGGGAAGGAAATGAGAAAGGAATGGGAAGGAAATGGGAGAGGGTAATGGTTTTCTCTGAAAGATAATTTCCCCCTTAATTGCCCACAGACTACCCGACGGAGTGTAAAGGTCAAAATATCAAGATATCTCGATTAGCACAGTCTAAGATTTCCGTCTTCGTTTAACCTGGGGTTAATTTATCGTTTTTCAAGTCTGAATGTACCACAGACAATAACAAATACACCCTGATAGACTACATGAATAAAGTAATAACGTTGGTTACCATAGTTACTTATCACACTCTTTGTTAACAAACAATAACAAATACACCTTGATAGACTACACGACTAAAGTAATAACGTTGGTTACCATAGATACTCATTACACTCTTTGTTAACAAACAATAACAAATACACCCTGATAGACTACATGAATAAAGTAATAACGTTGGTTACCATAGATACTCATTACACTCTTTGTTAACAAACAATAACAAATACACCCTGATAGACTACATGAATAAAGTAATAACGTTGGTTACCATAGTTACTTATCACACTCTTTGTTAACAAACAATAACAAATACACCTTGATAGACTACACGAATAAAGTAATAACGTTGGTTACCATAGATACTTATCACACTCTTTGTTAACAAACCTTTTGCCCAGTTTGGAATCAATGTAAGTACTCAGATACAATCCATTCAAAGTTGAAGTGAGGAACGCCTTGTAACTCATCTGAATCATGTACTTTCCGGGTTCTATCTTACTCGCTAAGATAAACACATAGAAGTTGTTGTTCTTGTATTCCATGCGTTCCTTTACCGTGACTTCCTTATTGGCAACGAGAGCATTTCCTTGTGCCTTCGTGGTATGAACTGAAGACTCTGTTATATTCATTTGATTGATGTGAATGAGAATGTACTCCGTCGGCTTCTTCACGTCAATCAGGACACTGACTTTGCCTTGGAATGTTTCAGTGGTTAAGTTTGGTTGCAGGAAGACGTCGTAATGTACCGGTACAACGTCGCTTGGTAAACGCACTCTGTACCATGGTTCAGGCCCGAGTGGCTGTGTCGTGGGAGAAGCAGTCGAAGTTACTCCCGTCTCTTCTCGTTTGTTCTTGTCTTGTAAAAGCTCTCGTCTCGCTCTTGCTTCGGCGTAGTTTGCGCTGATAACACCCGACATCACCCCAATAATGACCATCAAGACGAGGATAACGACGACTGCGATGATGAACAGCTTCTTGGAAAACGTAACGAAAGGCTGATCAGAGTTCTTCTGAGCTTCTCCATCTCTTGTTTGCATAGGAATCTCTTCTGTATCGCCACCCGCCATTATGAAGCAACGACCGCAGATCACACTGTGCTTTACTGCAACCACTCAGTCAACGACCGTGAATTGCGAAAGCAAAAACTACTAATGCGCGTCTGTTGATTTTGTGGATCAAATAACAAAAGATAACTCCACTGATCGATGACAACTTGACTATATCAAATTATATTTTTATCAATCAACAAACAACAAATCGAAGTATTCATACGGTAAGTTGAATTGTTTAGGTAATTCTCGGGAATATTTTTATGGTCACCCGTTCACTAGCTGGTATAACTCATGAGTGAAAGTCGCCGTACATGTTGACAGTCAAAATACGGTTTTTCGTATGACTGTGATAACTGGCATGTGGTAAACCTGGCATGTGCTAAAATACAGAATTTGGACTTTGGGACTTTGGACACCAAAATCAAAATCAAATTCAATATAAAATATTAGAAACGTTTTTTTCTATTTTCACCGGTTGATGTTGCGTTTTTCTCGTCATGAATTTCGCAAAGCTGATTGGAAATTGCAACGAATGAAAAATCTTGACTGACAAAATACTGAAATAAGTTTTTAGTTGTGTACAAACAAACACCATTTCTTTATCTAAGTTCGAGGTTCAATTTCTACTACCCTGGTTCCAGATGCACTCTATATAATACGATGTTCGTACTTGACAAAGCCTCTGGAACCAGGGTAAATTTCTACATAATGTCGTTGCTAACTTTTTTCTCGTTGTCATACGAAGCTGAGCTTTGATCTGGGGGAGGTATGATCTGGGGGGGGGGGGGGGGGGGTACTCCCATATATACGCTATATAGGTATGTGCCCCCGAATCGGGTATGGTTTTTGAACCTCCAGATCCTTAAATTGGGTACCATATTTTGCTTTTTCACCATAAAATAAAATATTCGATCTTTAAATAGGGTACACTTTTTTTTATTTTGATAAAAAATCCGCTTTGTGTAAAGGCGCGGTAATACGAGCAACAAAATCGTGCAACTTGTCGCGCAACATTTTCAGATTGTGGCGTTGCAAGTTGCAGAGCAATGTTTCTCGTATTACCATCGTTCGCGCAACTTGTCGCGCAACAAATTAAAGTGTCGGTCATTTGTTGCAGGTTGCAAAACTTTGTTGCATGAAGTAGAAAGAGCTTCTACTTTGCGCAACAAAGTTTTACAACCTGCAACACGAAAATGTGTTGCGCGTCAAGTTGCGCGAACTGTGGTAATACGAGAAACATTGCTCTGCAACTTGCAACGCAACAATGTTGCGCGACAAGTTGCACGATTTTGTTGCCCTTATTACTGCACCTTAACAGCCATGCAGCGTATATATTTCTGATATTAGCGATTTCCAAAGGAATACTATTAACTTTTTCCTTAAATTGGGTCTATATTTCAGTGACAAATCCTTAGAAAAGGGTATGAATTTTCAATTTTTCATCCTTAAATAGGGTCAGGGTTTCGACATCCCGGCAGCACACCTATCCTAAATTTCCGGGAGTACCTCCCCCGATTATGTTTCGATAACAGATATACCGTAGAATTCCGATACCGTTACCTTCGAATTTAGCAGGCCAAAGGGGCAGTTACTTTCGAGTAGCCGTTACTTTCGGGTAGCCGTTACTTTCGGTTGGTTAAAAACGTGTGCAAACACAAAACGTCACAAGACCGATTCAGCGATCGAAGTATTCCGTGACATGATTTATGACATCTTGTCTGAAAGCCCCAAACCAGCTAGAGAAAGATGACGAGATACATGTTGGATCAAGAGGTCATCCACGTGCTAAATTCTACGATATTTATTCACAACAATCTGCCGGTTATATGCGCGCATTGCTGCGGGTGGTGTTACGGGACGCGCGCAGGGAGCCCAATATAATACGTATTGCGCGCGCACTCTACCACAGGAACCCATCAATAAGACGCGCGCATACAAATATCTTTTTATTTAGTCTCAGAAGCAATGGTTGGGCTGCCTGTGGTCACTCCAAACAGGGATATGCGTTGTTCATTAACAAAATGCACTTTAGTAGGAATCTAAGTAAATAATCATAATATATCAGTTTATTTGCTACTGTGATATAGTTTTGTATACCATCTAGAGTTACTAATCTAATTATACCCCACCAAACCTTGTTTAGTTAAACTGAGTTTTTCTCGCTTCTCTAATTCGAGGGCATTTAATTTCACAAGAATCAAACTACCTGGAATTTCTACTGTGCAACACAAAGGACAGTTTAGCAGCAGTTTTGTACCAAATGTTGCGTGGCGTTTGTAGATAATTTTCTAAACCTGTTTAGCTAAACCACCTTAAACCATGTTTAAGCCTTGGTGTGAATGGGGTATGAAAGTTAAATTATTATTATTATTATTATTATTATTATTATTATTATTATTATTATTATTATTATTATTATTATTATTATTATTATTATTATTATTATTATTATTACTTCTTCTTCTTCTTATTATTATTATTATTCTTCTTCTTCTTCTTCTTCTTCTTCTTCTTATTATTATTATGTAAAATGTTGAAGAAGAATCTCAGCTTTTTAAGAATGGAAGAAGGAAAAAGAGAGAGAGAGAAAGAAAGAAATAATGAATGAATGAAACTAATTATAACAATAACTGTCACGCGTTGGGGATGAGAAAACCAAGAAAGATAACTGGAAGACCAAAATAACGAACGAAAATAATGTAACATTTATTGAGAAAACCAACTGTACAAAAATGCACCTGGTATTTTTTATATTTTAATTTTAGTGTTACAAAAAACTCTAAACTCTTCACCACTTCACCACTGACCCTCCTCGGCCCCTCTCCATAGATCGTTGCCCAGTGACCAATCAGGATCATCAACACATGGTTTAGGTTCAAACCGATAAGGTCCACCCATGACAGTCCAGTTAAATCCCCAGTATGGACACTGCGATCGGAAATCTGGAATCTGTGGGAAGGAATTGTTTTTGCCATCGTTACTTGTCCTGTGGAAGAAAGCCATTTGTTGTTTATAGGCTCCGTGAATACCGAGAAACGTGTCGCAGACATTGGTCACATTCGTGAACATCTTCGAGTGCGAGGCACGGGGATAGTGATGCAGTCTTCCATCATTGAAGTATATTCTTGATGGAATGTCATTAAGCCATATGGCGATTTGCTGGTCTGCATGAGGGTGGCATAGCATGGTCGTCTCGTTCTGAGACAAGAAACGCTCGATGACGTCATTGGTGAACACCATCCAAGCCTCGTCCATGTACACGAGATTTTGTAAGCAGTAGAAACTTCCCCAAACTAGATTTCTTTGTGGTCGATGGTTCAACTCGTGGAACAGCTTCTTTAGACATATGAAATAGTCATCATCGACGCGCAGCACGTGTGTGAAATTAAAACGAGATGAGATCCATCGAATTTGATACAGAAACCGAACGCCAAATTCTCGCCCTCCAGATAAAGGTTGAAAAATCATATCCTTGTGTGTGCGATGTTCCTGATGTAATACAGTCAAGACATCCTCTGTTACATTCCCATCGGTGAAGAAAAAACATCGAATCTGCAATTAAAACACAGTTCATGTTAATAATTTAATAATTTTTAAAGTTAACACATTTATAGTTTTCTTTCTTTCAACTTTTTATTGAAGTTAAATACTTACATACATGTACTACTAGTAAGGCCATCAACTATTATCAAATTGTAAATAATGAAACGAAAAAATGGATAAAAAGCACAATGATACAAGCATTTTACTATTTCACATCATAAACTGACATTAGAAATCTCTGTGATCTGATCGACTGTTACCCGTGTTTGCATCAGGCTATGCAAACACGGTAATGACATAATCACAATTAGCTATATATACTTAGTACATTATTATTATTATTATTATTATTTATTTTTGGTCTCTAAGTTTAGTTTCCTTTTCACAGTTAATTATAATTAATTAATTATTAATTATTAATTATGGCCATCACTCTTTGGAATGTGCACCATTGGTATTCCCCACTCGCTGAACTCTAGAACGTAGCGAGCAAGGCTGTGTCATGTGGGGCTCTAGAGTTATAGTACCACCATCACTTCGAGACAGAGTCCTTGAAGAACTTAAGGTATCAGGGTACCCCAAAAACCTATCAAAAGACCGGTTTCGATTTTTTTTGACAATCAAATCTAATTGAATATTATCTATCATTTCCAACAATCAGAATCTAAAAATATTTTTTCCCTAAAAAGTTAGAATCAAAAAACGAATTTTGGATTTCATTTGATGCAAAAAGATGTTGACAAGCAAGCTGTCAACAACACTCACGCAACAGACTTTCCAAAGATTAAGATGCGAAGAAAGTATCCAAAAATCGTAACTGCTCACTCAAAATATCCTTGAATAAAAACGATGCCAAATCACTCACGGTCAAAATGCTCGTATTTCCCGCCAGCAGTAACTTTGTTTTCCTGCCATGTTGTGTTAGGTACTGTAAGGCGATCTTGTTTTGACTTCCATTCATATGTAATCAGGTATTGGATCACATATTTGTGGTGGATTATCGCCGCTTGTGCAAACAAAGCCGCCACTTGACTTGAAAAACATTTTGGGCTTTTTCTCATAGAGCAAATTAACGAAAATACGGGTGTTATTTTGAGCTCCTAAACAAACGGGTTTTATTCGATTCAGCTGAGATTTTTAGGACTTCATCTCTGATTATCATTCTTCAAAATCGTGTCTCCGATTTTTGATATTTTAGTGATTTCATGAGTTATTAACTGATTAGTAAAAAACAATGTATTTTTAGCGTACCGAAAGTTTCGCGGCAGATAAAAAAGCAACGGGGAAACGTATCGATAAACGGAGACACGGTTTTGATAATTGATATCTCTAGAGTGCATAAAGATAATGATCTTGAATTTCCGATAAAATGCGGTTGTCTGGGACCTCGCCGTACAACGCTATATGAAAATTCGTTGATCTCGACTTATATTTAAAATGCGTATGTACTTTTTGTTAATAGACCATTAGTTGGAATCTCCATTTATTTAGCTTTCAGAAAATGTATACTTTATTGGGGTTTTAATGGACGGATTCTGTGTTAAAGCGACTTGAATGCATACCGGTCGGTAGGGGTACCCTGATACCTTAACAATGCACATTATGGAATAGCCAAAATGAAGGCAGTAGCAAGGAGTTACGTCTGGTGGCCCAAGGTCGATGTTGAGATAGAAGGGAAGGTGCGCAACTGCCAGTCGTGTGCTAAGACACGCAACGACCCACATGCAGCCCACTTGTATCCCTTGGTGTTGGCCCAATAATAATAATATAATAATAATGCTATTATTATTATTATTATTATTATTATTATATTATTATTATTATTATTATTATTATTATTGTAGTATTTTATAAACTGAAGAAATATAAAGCGTTATTAGTTGATGGCCTTCCTGACACTAGTTGATGACCTTACTGACATTAGTTGATGGACTTCCTGACACTAGTTGATGGCCTTCCTGACACTAGTTCATGGTCTTCCTGACATTAGTTGATGGCCTTCCTGACACTAGTTGATGGCCTTCCTGACATTAGTTGATGGCCTTCCTGACATTAGTTGATGGCCTTCCTGACACTAGTTGATGGCCTTCCTGACATTAGTTGATGGCCTTCCTGACACTAGTTGATGGCCTTCCTGACACTGACCTTCCTGACATTAGTTGATGGCCTTCCTGACACTAGTTGATGGCCTTCCTGACACTAGTTGATGGCCTTCCTGACATTAGTTGATGGCCTTCCTGACACTAGTTGATGGCCTTCCTGACACTAGTTGATGGCCTTCCTGACATTAGTTGATGGCCTTCCTGACACTAGTTGATGGCCTTCCTGACACTAGTTGATGGCCTTCCTGACATTAGTTGATGGCCTTCCTGACATTAGTTGATGGCCTTCCTGACACTAGTTGATGACCTTCCTGACATTAGTTGATGGCCTTCCTGACACTAGTTGATGGCCTTCCTGACATTAGTTGATGGCCTTCCTTACACTAGTTGATGGCCTTCCTGACATTAGTTGATGGCCTTCCTGACACTAGTTGATGGCCTTCCTGACACTAGTTGATGGCCTTCCTGACATTAGTTGATGGTCTTCCTGACACTAGTTGATGGCCTTCCTGACACTAGTTGATGGCCTTCCTGACATTAGTTGATGGCCTTCCTGACACTAGTTGATGGCCTTCCTGACATTAGTTGATGGTCTTCCTGACACTAGTTGATGACCTTCCTGACATTAGTTGATGGCCTTCCTGACACTAGTTGATGGCCTTCCTGACACTAGTTGATGACCTTCCTGACATTAGTTGATGGCCTTCCTGACACTAGTTGATGACCTTCCTGACATTAGTTGATGGCCTTCCTGACACTAGTTGATGGCCTTCCTGACATTAGTTGATGGCCTTCCTTACACACTAGTTGATGGCCTTCCTGACACTAGTTGATGGCCTTCCTGACACTAGTTGATGGCCTTCCTTACACTCGTTGATGGCCTTCCTTACACTACACTAGTTGATGGCCTTCCTGACATTAGTTGATGGCCTTCCTGACACTAGTTGATGGCCTTCCTTACACTAGTTGATGGCCTTCCTTACACTAGTTGATGGCCTTCGGCTTACACTAGTTGATGGCCTTTCTCACACTAGTTGATGGCTTTCATGACACTAGTTGATGGCCTTCCTGACATTAGTTGATGGCCTTCCTTACACTAGTTGATGGCCTTCCTGACACTAGTTGATGGCCTTCCTGACATTAGTTGATGACCTTCCTGACATTAGTTGATGGTCTTCCTGACATTAGTTGATGGCCTTCCTGACACTAGTTCATGGTCTTCCTGACACTAGATCATGGTCTTCCTGACACTAGTTGATGGCCTTCCTGACACTAGTTGATGGCCTTCCTGATACTAGTTGATGGCCTTCCTGACATTAGTTGATGGTCTTCCTGACACTAGTTGATGGCCTTCCTGACACTAGTTGATGGCCTTCCTGACATTAGTTGATGGCCTTCCTGACACTAGTTGATGGCCTTCCTGACATTAGTTGATGGTCTTCCTGACACTAGTTGATGACCTTCCTGACATTAGTTGATGGCCTTCCTGACACTAGTTGATGGCCTTCCTGACACTAGTTGATGGCCTTCCTGACACTAGTTGATGGCCTTCCTGACACTAGTTGATGGCCTTCCTGACACTAGTTGATGGCCTTCCTGACATTAGTTGATGGCCTTCCTGACACTAGTTGATGGCCTTCCTGACATTAGTTGATGGCCTTCCTTACACTAGTTGATGGCCTTCCTGACACTAGTTGATGGCCTTCCTGACACTAGTTGATGGCCTTCCTTACACTCGTTGATGGCCTTCCTTACACTAGTTGATGGCCTTCCTGACATTAGTTCATGGCCTTCCTGACATTAGTTGATGGCCTTCCTTACACTAGTTGATGGCCTTCCTTACACTAGTTGATGGCCTTCGGCTTACACTAGTTGATGGCCTTTCTCACACTAGTTGATGGCCTTTCTGACACTAGTTGATGGCCTTCCTGACACTAGTTGATGGCCTTCCTGACATTAGTTGATGGCCTTCCTTACACTAGTTGATGGCCTTCCTGACACTAGTTGATGGCCTTCCTGACATTAGTTGATGACCTTCCTGACATTAGTTGATGGTCTTCCTGACATTAGTTGATGGCCTTCCTGACACTAGTTCATGGTCTTCCTGACACTAGATCATGGTCTTCCTGACACTAGTTGATGGCCTTCCTGACACTAGTTGATGGCCTTCCTGACACTAGTTCATGGTCTTCCTGACACTAGTTGATGGCCTTCCTGACACTAGTTCATGGTCTTCCTGACACTAGTTGATGGCCTTCCTGACACTAGTTGATGGCCTTCCTGACATTAGTTGATGACCTTCCTGACATTAGTTGATGGTCTTCCTGACACTAGTTGATGGCCTTCCTGACATTAGTTGATGGCCTTCCTGACACTAGTTCATGGCCTTCCTGACACTAGTTGATGGCCTTCCTGATATTAGTTGATGACCTTCCTGACATTAGTTGATGGTCTTCCTGACATTAGTTGATGGCCTTCCTGACACTAGTTGATGGCCTTCCTGACATTAGTTGATGGCCTTTCTGACATTAGTTGATGGCCTTCCTGACACTAGTTGATGGCCTTCCTGACACTAGTTGATGGCCTTCCTGACACTAGTTCATGGTCTTCCTGACACTAGTTCATTGTCTTCCTGACACTAGTTGATGGCCTTCCTGACACTAGTTCATGGTCTTCCTGACACTAGTTGATGGCCTTCCTGATACTAGTTCATGGTCTTCCTGACCCTAGTTGATGGCCTTCCTGACATTAGTTGATGGCCTTCCTGACACTAGTTGATGGCCTTCCTGACATTAGTAGATGGCCTTCCTGACACTAGTTGATGGCCTTCCTGACACTAGTTGATGGCCTTCCTGACATTAGTTGATGGTCTTCCTGACACTAGTTGATGGCCTTCCTGACACTAGTTGATGGCCTTCCTGACATTAGTTGATGGCCTTCCTGACACTAGTTGATGACCTTCCTGACATTAGTTGATGGCCTTCCTGACACTAGTTGATGGCCTTCCTGACATTAGTTGATGGCCTTCCTTACACTAGTTGATGGCCTTCCTGACATTAGTTGATGGCCTTCCTGACACTAGTTGATGGCCTTCCTGACACTAGTTGATGGCCTTCCTGACATTAGTTGATGGTCTTCCTGACACTAGTTGATGGCCTTCCTGACACTAGTTGATGGCCTTCCTGACATTAGTTGATGGCCTTCCTGACACTAGTTGATGGCCTTCCTGACATTAGTTGATGGTCTTCCTGACACTAGTTGATGACCTTCCTGACATTAGTTGATGGCCTTCCTGACACTAGTTGATGGCCTTCCTGACACTAGTTGATGACCTTCCTGACATTAGTTGATGGCCTTCCTGACACTAGTTGATGACCTTCCTGACATTAGTTGATGGCCTTCCTGACACTAGTTGATGGCCTTCCTGACATTAGTTGAAGGCCTTCCTTACACTAGTTGATGGCCTTCCTGACACTAGTTGATGGCCTTCCTGACACTAGTTGATGGCCTTCCTTACACTCGTTGATGGCCTTCCTTACACTAGTTGATGGCCTTCCTGACATTAGTTCATGGCCTTCCTGACATTAGTTGATGGCCTTCCCTTACACTACACTTGATGGCCTTCCTTACACTAGTTGATGGCCTTCGGCTTACACTAGTTGATGGCCTTTCTCACACTAGTTGATGGCCTTCCTGACACTAGTTGATGGCCTTCCTGACATTAGTTGATGGCCTTCCTTACACTAGTTGATGGCCTTCCTGACACTAGTTGATGGCCTTCCTGACATTAGTTGATGACCTTCCTGACATTAGTTGATGGTCTTCCTGACATTAGTTGATGGCCTTCCTGACACTAGTTCATGGTCTTCCTGACACTAGATCATGGTCTTCCTGACACTAGTTGATGGCCTTCCTGACACTAGTTGATGGCCTTCCTGACACTAGTTCATGGTCTTCCTGACACTAGTTGATGGCCTTCCTGACACTAGTTCATGGTCTTCCTGACACTAGTTGATGGCCTTCCTGACACTAGTTGATGGCCTTCCTGACATTAGTTGATGACCTTCCTGACATTAGTTGATGGTCTTCCTGACACTAGTTGATGGCCTTCCTGACATTAGTTGATGGCCTTCCTGACACTAGTTCATGGCCTTCCTGACACTAGTTGATGGCCTTCCTGATATTAGTTGATGACCTTCCTGACATTAGTTGATGGTCTTCCTGACATTAGTTGATGGCCTTCCTGACACTAGTTGATGGCCTTCCTGACATTAGTTGATGGCCTTTCTGACATTAGTTGATGGCCTTCCTGACACTAGTTGATGGCCTTCCTGACACTAGTTGATGGCCTTCCTGACACTAGTTCATGGTCTTCCTGACACTAGTTCATTGTCTTCCTGACACTAGTTGATGGCCTTCCTGACACTAGTTCATGGTCTTCCTGACACTAGTTGATGGCCTTCCTGATACTAGTTCATGGTCTTCCTGACCCTAGTTGATGGCCTTCCTGACATTAGTTCATGGTCTTCCTTACACTAGTTCATGGTCTTCCTGACACTAGTTGATGGCCTTCCTGACACTAGTTGATAGCCTTCCTGACATTAGTTCATGGTCTTCCTGACACTAGTTCATGATCTTCCTGACACTAGTTGATGGCCTTCCTGACACTAGTTCATGGTCTTCCTGACACTAGTTGATGACCTTCCTGACATTAGTTGATGGCCTTCCTGACACTAGTTGATGACCTTCCTGACATTAGTTGATGGCCTTCCTTACACTAGTTGATGGCCTTCCTTACACTAGTTGATGGCCTTCCTTACACTAGTTGATGGCCTTCCTGACATTAGTTGATGGCCTTCCTTACACTAGTTGATGGCCTTCCTTACACTAGTTGATGGCCTTCCTTACACTAGTTGATGGCCTTTGGCTTACACTAGTTGATGGCCTTCCTTACACTAGTTGATGGCCTTCCTGACATTAGATGATGGCCTTCCTTACACTAGTTGATGGCCTTCCTTACACTAGTTGATGGCCTTGGGCTTACACTAGTTGATGGCCTTTCTCACACTAGTTGATGGCCTTCCTGACACTAGTTGATGGCCTTCCTGACATTAGTTGATGGCCTTCCTGACACTAGTTGACGGCCTGCCTGACAATAGTTGATGGCCTTCCTGACATTAGTTCATGGCCTTCCTGACACTAGTTGATGGCCTTCCTGACATTAGTTCATGGCCTTCCTGACACTAGTTGATGGCCTTCCTGACATTAGTTGATGGCCTTCCTGACATTAGTTCATGGCCTTCCTGACATTAGTTGATCGCCTTCCTGACATTAGTTGATGGCCGTCCTGACACTAGTTGATGGCCTTCCTGACACTAGTTGATGGTCTTCCTGACATTAGTTGATGGCCTTCCTGACACTAGTTGATGGCCTTCCTGACACTAGTTGATGGCCTTCCTGACACTAGTTCATGGTCTTCCTGACACTAGTTGATGGCCTTCCTGACACTAGTTCATGGTCTTCCTGACCCTAGTTGATGGCCTTCCTGACACTAGTTGATAGCCTTCCTGACATTAGTTCATGGTCTTCCTGACACTAGTTGATGGTCTTCCTGACACTAGTTGATGGCCTTCCTGACACTAGTTCATGGTCTTCCTGACACTAGTTGATGGCCTTCCTGACACTAGTTGATGGCCTTCCTGACATTAGTTGATGGCCTTCCTGACACTTGTTGATGGTCTTCCTGACATTAGTTGATGGCCTTCCTGACACTAGTTGACGGCCTGCCTGACAATAGTTGATGGCCTTCCTGACATTAGTTCATGGCCTTCCTGACACTAGTTGATGGCCTTCCTGACATTAGTTCATGGCCTTCCTGACACTAGTTGATGGCCTTCCTGACATTAGTTGATGGCCTTCCTGACATTAGTTGATGGCCTTCCTGACATTAGTTGATCGCCTTCCTGACATTAGTTGATGGCCTTCCTGACATTAGTTGTTGATGGCCTTCCTGACACTAGTTGATGGCCTTCGTGACATTAGTTGATGGCCTTCCTGACATTAGTTGATGGCCTTCCTGACATTAGTTGATGTCCTTCCTGACATTAGTTGATGGCCTTCCTGACATTAGTTGATGGCCTTCCTGACATTAGTTGATGGACTTCCTGACATTAGTTGATGGCCTTCCTGACATTAGTTGATGGCCTTCCTGACATTAGTTGATGGCCTTCCTGACACTAGTTGATGGCCTTCCTGACATTAGTTGATGGCCTTCCTGACATTAGTTGATGGCCTTCCTGACATTAGTTGATGGCCTTCCTTACACTAGTTGATGGCCTTCCTGACACTAGTTGATGGCCTTCCTGACACTAGTTGATGGCCTTCCTGACATTAGTTGATGGCCTTCCTGACATTAGTTGATGGCCTTCCTGGCATTAGTTGATGACCTTCCTGACATTAGTTGATGGCCTTCCTGACATTAGTTGATGACCTTCCTGACATTAGTTGATGGCCTTCCTGACATTAGTTGATGGCCTTCCTGACATTAGTTGATGGCCTTCCTGACATTAGTTGATGGCCTTCCTGACCCATTAGTTGATGGCCTTCCTGACATTAGTTGATGGTCTTTCTGACACTAGTTGATGGCTTTCCTGACATTAGTTGATGGCCTTCCTGACACTAGTTCATGGTCTTCCTGACACTAGTTGATGGCCTTCCTGACATTAGTTGATGGCCTTCCTGACATTAGTTGATGGCCTTCCTGACATTAGTTGATGGCCTTCCTGACATTAGTTGATGGCCTTCCTGACACTAGTTGATGGCCTTCCTGACACTAATTGATGGCCTTCCTGACATTAGTTGATGGCCTTCCTGACACTAATTGATGGCCCTCCTGACACTAGTTGATGGCCTTCCTGACATTAGTTGATGGCCTTCCTGACACTAGTTCATGGCCTTCCTGACACTAGTTGATGGCCTTCCTGATATTAGTTGATGACCTTCCTGACATTAGTTGATGGTCTTCCTGACATTAGTTGATGGCCTTCCTGACACTAGTTGATGGCCTTCCTGACATTAGTTGATGGCCTTTCTGACATTAGTTGATGGCCTTCCTGACACTAGTTGATGGCCTTCCTGACACTAGTTGATGGCCTTCCTGACACTAGTTCATGGTCTTCCTGACACTAGTTCATTGTCTTCCTGACACTAGTTGATGGCCTTCCTGACACTAGTTCATGGTCTTCCTGACACTAGTTGATGGCCTTCCTGATACTAGTTCATGGTCTTCCTGACCCTAGTTGATGGCCTTCCTGACATTAGTTCATGGTCTTCCTTACACTAGTTCATGGTCTTCCTGACACTAGTTGATGGCCTTCCTGACACTAGTTGATGGCCTTCCTGACACTAGTTGATGGCCTTCCTGACACTAGTTGATGGCCTTCCTGACACTAGTTGATGGCCTTCCTGACACTAGTTGATGGCCTTCCTGACACTAGTTGATGGCCTTCCTGACACTAGTTGATGGCCTTCCTGACACTAGTTGATGGCCTTCCTGACATTAGTTGATGACCTTCCTGACACTATTTTGTTAACTCTAAGATCATATGCACTTTACAATCTAGACTTAAAAATCTAATTTTTACTGACGAAACAAAATCATTGAAACTATTTCAATACTGTCTACCAACATCCATAAACTGTATAAAAACTTCTCAAACCTTGCTATTGCTGTAGCAGTGTTGCCAGTAAGTGTTTCGAATGACATCTCGTCATTTTTTCCATGTTTTGTTTTCCTTTGTTTTTTTGTTTTGATTTTGTTTTTACTGGACGGATATCACTTCGGAAGGAATCCACCCAGTGAAAATGTACCACGTGACCCCTTTGGACCAATGACAGCGCGCGAAAATTTATCGTTGGGTTATGCTGTTGAATAATACCCGAGACGAATAATTACATAAGTGAATCTATTATCAGAGAACTTTGTAAAAGTAACGACAGTAAGCATAATTCTAAACGAGTAGTTTTTCTTTAGGCCGCCATTTTAACGCGTTCAGTTGACTAAATGATTCCTTGGAAAACGTTAATAAACTATGATTCATTGCAGAACCTCAAGATATATACCTTCAAACCGAATTTGGTGTCTCCTTTTGTACTTTTGGAAAATGCATTTTCCCGTTTATTTTCGTGCGAACATCGATAAATACTTAGGTGATTATAGCGAAATATGACGTAGGTTTTGACCAATCAGAACACGCGCATATCTTGATCTATATATAATGATCTTGTGTAATTAATTATACTAAAGATCATTATTATTATTATTATTTCCATGTTCGATTATCGTCAATATAGAAGATAAAATGTACTTGATACACGAATCAAAAGTCACTCTAATTACGCATACATGCTCCATGTTACGTCTCACTTTATGTAGTTCGGTTTCACACACAAAAAAACGTGATAGGTTTTAGCACTATTTTCTGAAATAGTTCCCCAATGTAGTTCCTTCGTGTAGTTCTTTGGCCAAGTTGCTCTCCAAACCCTTTGGTGGCTTACATTTTGCCGGGCCTTTCAGTTCTAAAAAATGATGTTCTTTCTGACATTACTTCATGGCCGCCTTCCTGACACTTTGGTTTGACTAACGCTTTGATGGCTTTTCATAATACTGCGCATGGACTCGTCTTCGCGTCAGCCATGTCTGCCGGCAGTGTTATGATCACTATTTTGTTAACTCTAAGATCATGTGCACTTTACAATCTAGACTTAAAAATCCAACTTTTACTGACGAAACAAAATCATTGAAACTATTTCAATACTATCTACCAACATCCATAAATTCTATAAAAACTAGTCAAACCTTGGTATTGCTGTAGCAGTGTTGCCAGTAAGTGTTTCGAATGACATCTCGTCTAGCCCTTCTTGACGGTGCGCTAGATACCACCACCACTAACTCCACGTTAGTTTTGGTTATTGACTCGAAACTGGACGAACTCGCCAAAAGCGATCCACTGTGTTCGTTATCAATAGTTAAAAACACAAAAATAACGGCTAACAAACCGATCATTACAAGCAAATGAATGAAAACTCGTCGACGGCGAAACATCGTCTTGCGTTGCCTTTGCCAGGCAGAAACGTTGAATGTGAAATTCCCCGGGAAGCAGAAATAAATAAAGTAGATATAGAAGCAATATCTTTCAACGTTGAACTGTAAAACATATGTTTACCTTTTGGTTTCTGTGCTAAATAAAGTTTATTATTACTTTATGCATAAACCATGCAGATGTATCTCATTGCTATAACAACCCGCATAGAAGTCGTTCATTCGCTTTGTGTTAAAACGTTCAATAATGTATTTCTGTTGTTACTACAAATAAAACCCATGTTCACTACAATACCACGCTACTGAGTTTCAAAGTTCACGAATCTCATTATCATTGAAACTTCATTGAAAATTCGTTGGAAATCGAATAGCGTGCGTTTTTTCCCCAGCGAATCGAATATGCATAACATATTATTATTATTTTAACAATAGAACAGTTATACCAATAAGAAATTGAAATTGTCTTTTGCGGCTATTTCAGAGAGTGCCTTATAAGAGCTTCTGGTATATATTCTGCAGTTATTCACATATAAATTATTTTTATTTTTATTTTTAGGAGAAGGAGAGATCAGCTGATTTTAGTCTGACAGAATGGAGTGTTTGGAAAACAGAGTCGATGGATAATTAATCCTAATCTTAACGTGAGCGTTAGCTTGCTGGTGACAGGCGTATTAATTAATTATTAATGAAGGCCGATTTGCTCAGGAAAGCCGAAAATGCCATTTTATGAGAATAAGAACTCTCTCGGGATTGCTGGGGATGACTTCTTGGCTTTGATTTTGGAAATTATGGAGGGGAGGAGAGAGAGAGAGAGAGAGAGAGAGAGAGAGAGAGAGAGAGAGAGAGAGAGAGAGAGAGAGAGAGAGAGAGAGAGAGAGAGAGAGAGAGAGAGAGAGAGAGAGAGAGAGAGAGAGAGGATGCTTTTGTAGGAGCGTGCTTCAGCCCTTTGATATAAACATACCCCCGACGATTAGTAATTGGACGGGATAAATAGCCAGCCAATCAGCATATCGCAAATCTTTTATAATCTTTTATAACTGTCTCTGTAGTTAAATTGAAGGCCAATAAAGCTGTTAAAAAATAAAAAATAAAAATAAATAAAAATAAATATGGTGAATAAAGTTGGACAAGGACAACATATAGGCCACTTGTTAAGATTGAAAAACGAGTACAAATTTAAAAGCAATACTATAACTCAATCTGTTGAGTGAAAACTACTGGCGAATTAACAAGTTGGTTTCCTCATTAAAGATTATTGTTATTATTAAAGAGAAACGATAATTATACGACCAGAAACGTTCATAAGACTCGGGTAATCTCGATAGTGTGAGTGCCCTTTCTCGCCTCTTTTCTTTTCGTTAAAGAAAAAAATATGCTTGCGTCGCTAGTTTGTGGACCGGGATTTTGAAATGAGAAAACCGAGTAGCAGCTGACGGCGTGAGTTGTACTGTCGCACTTTGTAATACCTGTTCGCTGGCACTATTGATTATCATTATAGGTATATCTGGGGTTGGGTTATCATTCTATTGGGGAAGGGCTTGGTGGTTTAACCTAGCAGGGGACTTTGTGTCCTATTGTATTATTGATTATTATAGGTATATCTGGGGTTGGGTTATCATTCTATTGGGGAAGGGCTTGGTGGTTTAACCTAGCAGAGGACTTTGTGTCCTATTGTACTATTGACTATTATAGGTATATCTGGGGTTGGGTTATCATTCTATTGGGGAAGGGCTTGGTGGTTTAACCTAGCAGAGGACTTTGTGTCCTATTGATTATTATAGGTATATCTGGGGTTGGGTTATCATTCTATTGGGGAAGGGCTTGGTGGTTTAACCTAGCAGGGGACTTTGTGTCCTATTGTATTATAGATTATTATAGGTATATCTGGGGTTGGGTTATCATTCTACTGGGGAAGGGCTTGGTGGTTTAACCTAGCAGAGGACTTTGTGTCCTATTGTATTATTGATTATTATAGGTATATCTGGGGTTGGGTTATCATTCTACTGGGGAAGGGCTTGGTGGTTTAACCTAGCAGGGGACTTTGTGTCCTATTGTACTATTGATTATTATAGGTATATCTGGGGTTGGGTTATCATTCTATTGGGGAAGGGCTTGGTGGTTTAACCTAGTAGGGGACTTTGTGTCCTATTGTATTATTGATTATTATAGGTATATCTGGGGTTGGGTTATCATTCTACTGGGGAAGGGCTTGGTGGTTTAACCTAGCATGCAGGGGACTTTGTGTCCTATTGTTATTCTACCCAGTGTAATTGTTATACTGAATCTGTAAATAAATAAATAAATAAATATAACTGGCTTGAACTACGTGGATTTTGTGATGCATCTGAAGCAGCGTATGCTAGTTAAGTAGTTTACAGACGTGATTGGTGATGTGCTTTTATGCCAAGACAAATGTCGCGCCTCTAATTAAAGAAGATATCTCTTCCTCGTCTGGAACTTTGAGGAGCTCTTCTTTTATCTAGATTGATGAAAAGGATACAAAGTGCATTTGAATATGTATCTTTATGGTTGGACTGACTCGGTTGTTACTCTGTGTTGGGTGTGTCAGTGGAAAATGCGGGTAATACAGCCGGTGATTGAGATCGAAGATCTCTTCAACCCATCCAGTTGGCATTATTATCCATCCATATATAGAGAACCTTGCTGACTGTGCCGGTGATTGAGATCGAAGATCTCTTCAACCCATCCAGTTGGCATTATTATGGCCATCCAGGAGAGAACCTTGCTGACTGTGCCGGTGATTGAGATATCGAAGATCTCTTCAACCCATCTAGTTGGCATTATCCATCAGCATCAACCCCCACATCCATTGTGGTACCCTGGCCCTTCTTGGCTAAAGAACTCTCCTGAATCTTGGCGTAATCTACCAAGCATCCCTGCTATGGTAGAATCGAATAGAAAAGCAGCTGCTTCGTTGCAGTCAACGTTTCTGAGATTTCTGAGAGTTCCGTATTTGATTTACTCCCTACTCTTGGCTCAACCAAGTGGTACGTATATCAGCATACATCAAACCACGCGAACAACACTCTGCAGTGGTCCACTTACTACAACAGAACTAGAGAATGCACTACTCTCATTTGATAAAAGAAGCTCAGCATATGAAGAATTTGCCACACTAGAAATTGACGATAAAGATGTTCTGACAAATCTCATTGTAGATTGTGAACACAAAAAAGATCTGCATGTTGGACCTGTCGACCTCTGGCGACTATTCAACAAAGCGGTATTGGATAATTGTAGCACGTGATGTTGTAAGAAGGTCGGTATATAACTACATATGCAGACGTCATAGAGCTGAGAACCTGAATTAAATCATGGGACCTTTGCCCGTAGATCGAATCACGCCTAACAGAGCTTTACTGAACACTGTAACGACAGTAGGACTAATTCTAAACGAGTAGTTTTACTTTAGGCCGCCATTTTAACGCTTTCAGTTGCATATCAAACTTATGTTATACAAAAGGTCATTGTTTCACATATGCAGATGAGGCGAGTCTTGTTTAGGCGGAAAACAGCATGATTTTGATACAGTTTTGCTTTTTACTGCATTGTTAAAATAAAAACCAAAAACCTACCAGCAGAATATAAAAGACGAATATGTAAGGAATGAATAAGCTGGCAATTCAAGCACAAATAAAGATGTTTGACCGTGGCATTTTCCGTTTCTTCAAAATTGATCGAACTGAAATCTCTGAAGAGATATGGGAGAGCGTTAGATACGCTACACACAAAAACCCTTTGAATTCCTTGGGAATTGTGTCAATCAAAAACCTACCGCCAGATTCAAATGCTCTGTAATGATACGCGCGTTTTGATATAAAATACATGTATATTGGATAAAATTAAGCGGTGGCAAAATGAAATCTAAAACTCTTTGTTTGGTAATCGTGAACATCATATTGGTGCTCTTTATCCCGGTCTGTATGTAGAAGCTACATAGACAAATAAATTATGGCTCGGAAAGGACGTTTTTGAAGGCAATTTCTAATATTTACACACAAGATCAATGATAGGTCTGAAGTTCGAATTTGTGATATATTTTCCCCTGTTGAGGAAACATATGTAGCTCTATAGCATCCTCTTTTATACTTCTAATTCACACATTGTCAAAGGCGGAAAAAGATCAATTGAGAAATGCTTTATTTAGCGGCCAAAGAACAAATTGCTCATTAATCGGGCCTCAAACGTGCTTTTAATAGTAAACAAAGCACATTTGTAATTCAATAATTTCAGCTTGCACAAGCGCATTCAAAAACGTTGTCCGCGTGATACTGTGTCCCAACAGGAGCAAATGTTCAATGATGCAGGACATAAGTTTGATATGTTAAATGTTTCATTGGAAAATGTTAATAAACTATGATTCAAACCGAATTTTGTGTCTTTTATACTTTTGGAACATTAATTTATTTTCCTTTATTTTCGTGCGAGCATCGATAAATACTTAGGTGATTATAGCGAAATATGACGTAGTTTTTGACCAATCAGAACACGCGCATATCTCTATAATCACCTTGTGTAATTATACTAAAGATTATTATTATTATTATTATTATTACTTCCATGTTCGATTATCGTCAATACAGAAGATAAAATGTACTTGATACACGAATCAAAAGTCAATCTAATTACGTATACGTCTCACTTGATGTGGTTCGGTTTCACAAAAAAAAAACATGTGAAAGATTTTAGCACTATTTTCTGAAATAGTTCCCCAATGTAGTTCCTTCGTGTAGTTCTTTGGCCAAGTTGCTATCCCGGGCCTTCCTGGCACTTTCAATTCCAAAAAATGATGTTCTTTCTGACATTACTTCATGGCCGCCTTCCTGACACTTTAGCAGTTTGACTAACACTTTGATGGCTTTTCATAACATTGACTCATCTTCGCGTCAGCCATGTCTGCCGGCAGTGCTATGATGTCTCCATCGTTAAACTATTTTGTTAACTAAGAATATGTGCACTTTACATTCTAGACTTAAAAATCTAATATTTACTGACGAAACAAAATCATTGAAACCGTATTGCAATACTATCTACCAACATCCATAAATTCTATAAAAACTAGTCAAACCTTGGTATTGCTGTAGCAGTGTTGCCAGTAAGTGTTTCGAATGACATCTCGTCTAGCCCTTCTTGACGGTGCGCTAGATACCACCACCACTAACTCCACGTTAGTTTTGGCGATTGACTCCAAACTGGACGAACTCGCCAAAAGAGATCCACTGTGTTCGTTATCAATAGTTAAAAACACAAAAATAACGGCTAACGAACCGCCGATCATTACAAGCAAATGAATGAAAACCAGTCGATGGTGAAGCATCGTCTTGCGTTAGAGGCCCACGAATGCTCTTTCGTAATAACAATGACTTTTTAGATTCTCTTAAGATAAACACAGCAGGTGTGATTTAATATTTTACGTATTATTAATGACATAGGCCGTGTTGAATTGAATTGAATAGGCGACTTGCATGATGACGTTGTTTTACTACAACTACGGCCAGAATGCTTTGGGATTTTTTTTTCTTATTCAGATTTTTATTCCCTCATGAGAATAATAAGACAATTGGTGCTAATTATCTAACAAAAGAAAATGGGCAAAGCATTCTGGTACTTGTAGTATATGACGCCATCATTCAAGTCGCCTCAATTGAATGGGCTTGTGACACCCGCCACGTGACTTTTTAAATTTTCATCGAAGGCAAACGAAAATAACATAACTTGAAAGAGCATACTAAAATTAGTAAAAGTGGAAAATTTGAAAAGAATCAAGCAAATAAGAAAAAAGTTAACGGCTTTCAAAGTTTCCCGCTTTGACAAGGATTTGTATGAGTTTTCGCTTGGAAGGCAAGCTGTTACCTTCCAACATACATTTCCATACAAAAAAGGCAAAGTTTGAATGCCTGTAACTATTGCCCTATTCATTGTTCTTGAGCTGGTTAACCTTAGTTTTCTGATTTGTACCTTGGTAAAGTGCTCAAGTGTAAACACGGCAATAGTATGATTTGTATATGTGCTAAAGGCTGAGATTTTGAAATGTTTCTCAGTTTCCTGAGTATTTTCCACTGGAATGAGTGAGTAGGATTCTTGGCCAGACGGCGGGCGTGCTTTGAGTTGTGTGAAATATTCTCGTACGTTATATTTGTAAGTAGATAGTTTTCATTTTTTTTTTTTGGAAATTGGAAAAGTATATTATTATTTTAATATTTTGATCTTAGACATTGTGTAATATTTTTATCACTTTTTAAATAAAGTTTGAATTTTTTGTTTTCTTGCTTCGGTTTTACCACGGAGAAACTTTGAATGAAAAGTTCCCGGTTTGTACGAAAAACGCTTGAATTATGTGCGAGTCATGCAGATGAAACTAGTCACCATGACAACCACAGAAGTCGTTCATATCACCGGCCATTGTTCGCAAAACTTCACAATACATCGCTACAGTGTTGCAGTACTGTTTAATAAACGATCAGCCGTGTTTTGTGAGGAGATAAATCCATATCTTTGAGGATTTCTTTGTTTAATTAAAAAGTCAATATATGCAAATGACCATTACTAATTAAAAACTTAACGAGTCACGACTGTTGTTTTTATTTGAGCATCCCATAAAACGAAGGAAAACTGAGCTACTAGCTAGAGGAAATTAATTGGAAATAGTACGAATAATAATAATAACCAACTTTATTTGTTTTAAGAGGGTAAAAAATAAACTTGTAGCCCTCTGACACTATAAGTACTTTAGTAAAATATTAAATATACACTTGTTTTCATAAACCGTTGTCCACTGAATGTGAAATAGTACGTAGAATGTAAAAAGGAATAATTATGGCCATATTTAACATGAAACACCAAAGCAGGGTATTCAGAACAGAAGAATAGTTTGCTTTGGTCGAGTAAAAATAAAATTCTCTACTAAGACATTTATATTTTTCTAGTCTTATAATTACTCGTGCCCAGGCCTGAGGCCGGGCACGAGTTGAAAAACACAGCGAGTATTTTATTTTGTCTTCGTCCATGTCGCGAATTTGAAGAACGAGACAACGAGTCTGGCCACGAGAGAGATTACAAATCCCAAGCCAATCAGGAAGCACTAGAGGTCAAGGGGCAAGTTCAGCTGTCAAATTAACTCACATAAAGTAGTTCCCCAAAATCTAAATATTTTTTTTCGATTTTGCTAGCACTGTTAACCGTCTTAACCAACCGTTTATACAAATTTTGAGCTGGCCGGTATTATGTTGTCTCTTCGTTCTTCACAGCTCAAGTCACTCACGAATGGAAGGTGGAGACCCATAAGTATGCGTCTTTCGTGCTGCAGTGCATCCATGGCCCAGTGCTCAATCGCACCAGGGCACTCGCCGGGGAGTGAGTGAACGCTTGTTTTAAAAAGCGTCTAGTTTTAAATTATGATAATAAATTCTCAGTGCACGGCTCCTTGGGAGAGCACTTCATTGTGGTATAGGGATACCGTGGATAAATACAGTTTTGATTGATGTTATTATTATTATTATTATTATTATTATTATTATTATTATTATTATTATTATTATTATTATTATTATTATTATTATTATTATTATTATTATTAAATGACTTAAAACCTACTTTCGTGCTTCATGCTAATCATGGTGCTAAGTATTCCTTTTCACTATTGGACAACGTTTCTGAAAACAGGTGTATTAAACTAAAATATGATATAAAATCGTATTTCCAACTAATTTCCAAAACCTTGGAAATTACCAACGAATGTCCAACGAATTTCCAACGAATGTCCAACGGATGTCCAACGAATGTCCAACGAATGTCCAACGAATGTCCAACGAATGTCCAACGAATGTCCAACGAATGTCCAACGAATCCCAATGAATGTCCAACGAATTTCCAACGAATGTCCAACGAATGTCCAACGAATTTCCAACGAATGTCCAACGGATGTCCAATGAATGTCCAACGGATGTCCAACGGATGTCCAACGAATGTCCAACGAATGTCCAACGAATGTCCAACGAATTTCCAACGAATGACCAACGAATGCCCAACGAATGTCCAACGAATTTCCAACGAATTTCCAACGGATGTCCAACGAATGTCCAACGAATGTCTAACGAATGTCCAACGAATGTCCAACGGATGTCCAACGAATGTCTAACGAATGTCTAGCGGATGTCCAACGAATGTCCAACGAATTTCCAACGAATGACCAACGAATGCCCAACGAATGTCCAACGAATGTCCAACGAATGTCCAACGAATTTCCAACGAATGACCAACGAATGCCCAACGAATGTCCAACGAATGTCCAACGAATTTCCAACGGATGTCCAACGAATGTCCAACGAATGTCTAACGAATGTCCAACGAATGTCCAACGGATGTCCAACGAATGTCTAACGAATGTCCAACGGATGTCCAACGAATGTCCAACGAATGTCCAACGAATGTCCAGCGAATATCCAACGAATGTCCAACGAATGTCCAACGAATGTCTAACGAATTTCCAAGGTTTGAGGAGCGCGCGTTTTCACCAGTGATGTGGCAGCGTCGAGTAAATATCCCTTTTGTGGTCTTATGCCATATGTGAGGTATTACAATATGCGGCAGTACTTTGTGATATCTGTCGGTAATACTGCAGTAGGACATTGTCGCAAATTTCATCAAACTTTTGTTTGCTTTCTGTTTGATTAAACAAATTAAATCTGTTGGGGCACAAATGACGTTCATTAGTTTCAACAACCGGCTTGCCCAGCTCAATGCCGGTTTTTCTCATTTTTAAGATTAGGTAAAACGGTATTTGTTAAAAATATTTGCATGCACATCAACACAACATGTGCAAAGCAAAACACACTGTATTTTGATGTTGCGCCGCTAATACACAGCCTGACTGCAAAAATGGGTACTCAAAACTCAAAACAATTAGTCCTCTTAGGTTGATTTAATTTTAACTATACATTTTGTACACTACAGTCGAACCTCTACTAACGATCACCTCCCCACAACGGCCACCTCTCTGTAACGGCCAGGGTGTTTTGTCCTGGCCACTCGTTTACTCGTTTTTGAAACCCCCTCACAACGGCCCGAGGTGGTCGTTATGGAGCGAAGAGGTTCGACTGTATACAATCTGTATACAGTCTCAAGGAAATGGCTATTATTCGGCTCTTAAATGAAGGAATGATATATAATAGAAATAATAGAAAAATTATGGAAATGCCAAGTTCCAGGATCGAATTGTGCTATGAAAGTAGAATTTTAGAAGGACATTTTTTCTATTAAAATTATAGACTAAGATGCATGTTTTCCAGTATTGTTCTATCAGCGCGCGCGAGAAGCGAGTATTTTGGTTTCACCAAGAAAGAAACGATTCTATTCTTTCGAACTAAGGACATTTAGTCGGTTGCTTGGATGTTATAGTTTGAAGGTCTTACCAGTTGACACAATCAACTCATCCTTAGAGCCGGCCGTGTTTTAAGAATCGAGAAAGGTTCAATTTTTCAAAGCAATTGCTCGAATACATCACACATATTAAAGGGTCAAACTACTTGTTTACAACTGATTCTTGACAGTGCGTATATCGCTCAAAACTATGCAACTTTCGACAACGTTCTATTCGCTTGGTTTATCGCAATCGCTCGAGACGTACAGCATTAGTGTGAATGCATCAAATGTGGTCTCACTGCAAATGGTAACCGCTTACAAAATTGCAAATGAGAACTGCATGACGTTTCTAGCCTGCCATCTTCTCCCATCCTCTTCTTCACTGTTCTCAGTAAATTGATTATTATTATTATTATCGAAGAATTTCACCAATGCGGGAGTGGGTGTGGTCAGTCCATAACTATAGTATATTATACTCACTATGCAGCTGGTTGATGTTGTACGTATTTTTTTTATAACACAGGTTCCTCCCCTCATCAGCGCTGCACCAGAGAAATATGATTCACAGTTATGAACTTCTGGTAAGTCCAGGAAGGGGAGGGAGGGGAATATTGAGGGCTCATGAATGGGTTTTTAACGTTTTCCCCTAAATTGAATCATGCACGGTTTTTGGTTCGAGGGTGCGCGCGCCTAATAGGCGAGGTGCGTCTTATACAAAAATGTGACAATAACTCAACCGTAATGGTTTGTTTTATGAACATATTATTCGATAGAAATGTAGCCAGTAATACATTTTGAAAGATATATGTGTACAAAAAAACAATCACCTTGATTTATTGTCATAAAAGAACAAAGAGAGCCCCTCCCTTATTAGCCTGCGAATACAAAAAGCGGCTGTATCCGCAGGCTACTTCCTTATAAAACCATATTAATGTCGATCTATAAAACTAGCGGTTAAACTGGGCCAACTTCCGAAACGTCAGAAAATTGAGTCAAAAAGTCACAATGTTGTAGCATGCTCGAGGATCCAGCGGTTTTTGTCCGGCGCTCCAAAGTCGCCGGGTGACTTCGGAGCGCCGGACAAAAACCGCTGGACCCTCGAGCATGAATGTGGTAGGTACTGGAAGTCGCAACTTCTCTCTCTGTCTCCTAGACCTAAGTTCCACATACTCAAGCTCCCAATAGACATTGTCAGCTGACTTGTCTCAGGAGCACCATCATCTGAAAACTGAAAGATAAAATGGTTCTCTATATCACTGAACCAAATGAGCTTTTTGGACAGATGTGACACTCGAATATACAAAATGATCATGAAGACATGTCCTGTAAAAGTTCTTGAGACACCAGGAGTGCTTTCCATTTACTCGGAAAAACCGGAAATTCCGGTTTAAAAAAAAAGGTATGTGTCATTCCGATCGGAAAATTCCGGAAAACTCGGTCTAATGGTACACGAGTCTACGGAAAAAACCCCGAAAAGAGCGGGAAAAGTGGATTACCTCAATCGCTAGACCGAGTTTTCCGAAACTTTCCGATCGGAATGACACATACCATTTGTTTTTCCAATCGGAATTTCCGGTTTTTTCGAGTAAATGGTAAGCCCCCCAGGTATTTGATTTGTATGTCCATGCAATGTTCAAGTTTTTCACAAATGCATCAATAGCAGCATTGGACACAGTTTGGGGAAGTCTCAAATCCACCCCAAGGCACTTGACATTGTGTGGAATCCATACTTCTGATTCTGAATTAAAATACAGTCGAACCTCCTGTAAGCAACCACCCAAAATGTCAAACTTTGTGGTCGCTTACGATAGGCGGTCGCTTTCGAGAGGTTCCAAGTATAGTGATTTGGAATTTTTGGTATTTTGGAAAAGTGGTCGCTTAGGAGAGGTGGTCGCTTTCGAGAGTGGTTGCAACCAGAAGTTCAACTGTATGAGGTATGACTTTTGCAGACAAGTGTAAATGTGAGAGAAATTTCTGATATTTTGTACAGCAATATCTTGGTTCATGGCTTCAGGGGACATTCATTTGGTGTTGCTTCATTGCTTTGTGTTGAAGATGTTTCCCCTCTCTTGTACCCCGAAATCAACTCAGTAACAAGTTGCTTTGAAGCATTAGCTACAATATAGTCCCATGCGCCGTACAATGAACCACATTCTCCCCCATGTATAAATGTCAATGCTTTCTCTGTCTCTTTCCTTCTTCTGTACCTAGTACTACAGTTATTGTCATTAATCATGGCTTTTGTTGTACTGTTGATTTCTCTTTTTGACTTTGAGAACTGTTTGCAATCTAATCCCAGACATGAAACCATGGTTTTCACTTGGTCAAACTGCTGTGTTACCACAGACAACTTCTCTTCAAGTGATTGGGCTTGCTTTTTAGATTCTTGCAATGCATGATTCAAACTTGCAACCTCTTTATCTATGAAAAGTAGAAGATTGAACAATGATTTTAATTACTTACATGTATATTTCAAAATTAGGCCTTGTTTACATGAGAGAGAGATAAACCCAGCACTAGGGTCAACTCTATACCCGGGGAGGGGGTACTCCCCTATATAAGCTATACTGGTATGTGCCACCCAATAGGGTATGGGTTTCGAGCTTCTCAGGTCTGGGATAGGGTATATATTTTGCCCATTTGCACTGGCGGATAGGCTTCTTTTTTTTTTCAGCGAACTAAGTATTTATCATTCGTTTTGCATTTTTAAGCATTTGAAGATCTCTAATGTCTATAAATGATCGTAGCGGCAAATTTTAAATTCTTAGCCTCAAATTGGTCACAAACTTTCAATTTTAGCCTGTGATAGGGTATTGATAGGTCTGGGATAGGGTATAGATTTTGAAACATAGGTCTGGGATAGGGTAAGGTGTTTGGGATCATGGCGCCCCCCCCCCCCCCCCCCCCCCTTGATTACCCCCCCCCCCCCCCCCCCCTTGATTACCCCCCCCCCCCCCCCCCCCCCCCCCTTGACCTGTGGATGATAAAACAATAGAATTGGTTACATCTCTCTCGTGTAAACGGGGTCTAAGATATACCCTGCCAAATATATAGAAACAAAGGCCTTACCTTTCTCGATTATCTTCTTTTGAATCAATACTTCGGCATTCGCAAGGCCTTCTTGCCGGTCACCAAGGAGAGATTTATTGGCCATGTGTTCTTCGTGTAAATGCTTCTCTTCTTCGAGCAGTTTTCTTTTCCTTACATTAAGTTTGAACACAGTTGAAGATTTCCAAAAAGGATATACAACTTTTTCCGCATTACAACGGCCCTTATGACCGGTAATCTTCGAGCATTTGCGGTTTCGATTGCAGGAGGAAGACGCCATCTTGGATTGAGCAGTGTTGTTTTCCACAGGTAGCCCAAGCTCTACTCATGGCAGCTTTGCCAAGTTTCATTGAAAAACCTAAAAACACAATTTCTCTGAAAATCATAAATAAAGTTTACTAAAACAAACACAGTGTGTTTATCTATATATTCTTCACATATGGAGTGAATTTCAGCTCATTTAAAAAAACATTTTTGGTATTTTTTTTCTCGGGTGGACCATTTACCTTGGGAGGGGCAGGGGGTAAAAACATTTTTAGGCACGAATATTTGTTCTACCTGTTTCTCTGCAGAAGAATTGTTTTTGGAGTTGTGTAGCTATTTTTTGGGGTGGTAGGGTTCTTGCAGGAATTTGTTTGGGGACATTTGCTGGATTGTTTTGGGGGGAATTGTCACCCTTCACCAACCGAGTTTCTAATTGTCCACACCTTCATGAGTAGAGTTTGGGCTACCTGTGCTGAAAATCGGTTTCTGTTGACGGAGGAGGTCATTTTTGACGCGAATGGCTAAATTCTCGAGTAAAGCCTTGTTTTTATCAACTCCCAATTAGCCTGCGAATACAGCCGCTTTTTGGCGGTCGCGCCATAGGGGTCTCTCTCTCTCTCTCTTTGCGGGAGACCCCTGTGGCGCGACCACCAAAAAGCGACTGTATTCGCAGGCTAACTCCCAATGAGTCGATTATGTTTTTAAGACGTTTATTTATAAGTCGATTATTTATGAGTCGATTATGTTTATAAGTCGATTATTTATGAGTCGATTATGTTTATAAGTCGATTATTTATGAGTCGATTATGTTTATAAGTCGATTATTTATGAGTCGATTATGTTTATAAGTCGATTATTTATGAGTCGATTATGTTTATAAGACGTTTATTTATACTATACATCGAAAGATGGTGCTTGAAATCAACGCAGCAACAATAAGCAATATTTTTATTATTATTATTATTATTTATATTGTAAAGCGCTATTGGATAAATTAGAAATAGCGCTATATAAATTGATTATTATTATTATTATTATTATTAAGTAAAAGATAACTTTGGGCGTGGGAGCCTGCGAGGACTGCTTTTCTTACCAACTCGACCTACGACACCCTCCCATCCCCTGCAGACCTTGTTCACTGCATGGAACGTTGCCGATGACGACAAGTGTAGTGCGCGCGGCAAGAAAGGAACCGTCAGGCACATACTGGTACTATCGGTGCTGGTTGGAGTTTTACGGGATAAAATCAATCAATTCGACAAAGGAAAGTTGCCCAAAGATCAAGAAAGCAAGGAAGGTGTCATTCCATAAACCTAGCGACAGGAATCAGGCGAAGGCGCCCTCAAAGTCGCTGAAATATCAGCTGACCTGGACAACTTCCTCAGTTGTCTTTCTCCTGGTAGGAACGTCGTAGTGACCAGACATCGTCGTGTCCATGCACGGAACAACGAGGCGAGAGTCGGGATTGTGCTGGAACTGACTGTACCATTGGAAGATAGTTTTGCTGATGCTGAGCATCGGAAAGAAGCGAGGTACGAGAAGCTGACATGCTCGAGAATCCAGCGGTGCTCTTCGGCGCGGGCTCGGATGAAACATTTTGTCCGAGCCCGCGCCGAGGAGCACCGCTGGATTCTCGAGCATGGAGAAGCTGATTGATCACTACAGGGACGGTGGATGGAAGACTGAGTACTATCACTTGGCAATGGGTGCCCGCGGTTCCATCCAGATCGAGAAAGTTGATAAACTTCTTCAGGGTAATCGGTTCAGAAATCGGTTCTGCTTCACCTCGGCAGAAATGTGGAAATTCACCACTAGAGTCAGTCCTGATGATGTCGTCGACGCTGGATTCTAGGGGAACTACGGTCTGCTCTGCTCGCGTGAGTGCTTATTACGGCTTCTCTCTCTTCTAATTTTCCGTTTACTTTTAATTGTTTTAATATTTGAATTTAAACTTTTAAAAGTAATAAAGCTACTGTTGTTGTTGTTGTTGTTGTTGTCTTGAGATAAACAATATCAATATCGAGGAATAACAATTGATGCTATTTTTAAATTGAGACATTCCCGCCAATTATTAGGGAGTTTTTGTAGTTTGTATTTGTTTAGTTTTTTAATTCATTCATTCATTCATTCATTCATTCATTCATTCATTCATTCATTCATTCATTCATTCATTCATTCATTCATTCATTCATTCGATTCATTCATTCATTCGATTCATTCATTTATTCGATTCATTCATTCATTCATTCATTCGATTCATTCATTCATTCGATTCATTCATTCATTCGATTCATTCATTCATTTATTCGATTCATTCATTCATTTATTCGATTCATTTCTTTCTTTCTTTCTTACTTTCTTTCTTTATTGTCCTACCTAGTACTCTATTTTATATCTGACGTATTTCTCAAGAGTGCCGCTCACACTACTAAGCTTCAGTTAGGATTGTTTTATGCATACACATGTAATATAGATACTCTCTCATTGGTCCATTCCTACTATCACATTTTCACGCGCATAGTCTATATTTTTAAATTATTTCCGTTATACTTTAGCCCTGAAGATGCACTAGTAGTGCGAAAGCAATTAAATAAAACGGTGTAAGAAACACTCTAATTGCCATGGTTATTCCCACGTACAACGAGATCTTAGACAATATCAATATATTGACTTCCTTCTCCTTCTCCTTCTCCTCCACCTCCTCCACCTCCTCTATCTCCTCCCCCTCCTCCTCCTCCTCCTCCTCCTCCTCCTCCTCCTCCTCCTCCTCCTCCTCCTCCTCCTCCTCCTCCTCCTCCTCCTCCTCCTCCTCTTCCTCCTCCTCCTCCTCCTCCTCCTCCTTTTTCTAGACTTTCTTGTTGCGCGGTCATTTTGTAATCCACGAGTTACAGTGCTAAGAGAACAATATTACACAGGGAACCCATGTTCCAGTTTTTTTCAACCGAAACTTTCATTTTCAGTTGCTCAAAGTTTTTGCAGATCTGAAGTTTCTGGAAGTTTGATTCAAGTGTATTTCCTCGGTAAAATACTAAAATACAAACTCGTAGAACCAATGTCTTGTAAATTGCAAATCAAATTAAAGAGTTGTACTGATAAATAATGAATTTGAATTGCACTTATAATAATTCACTCCAGAAGTGACTTCTTCGTCAAACAAATCATGGTATTGTTCTGTTGTTGCAGATTGCTTGGTGTCCAATCAAACACTGGTATCTCTGACCTCTATTGTCTATGCGCCAATCATATAAGCGATATCTAAACCCGCATAAAAATGTCTTGACCATCAATCATCTCCCGTCGCTCTGTAGTACTAGCGCTATATCGGCATTCGGCATCAACAGAAATAATCTAGGAATCTTTTAGGCGATGTGTTAGAAGAACTTAGTGGAAAACATGGAATTTAGACGCAAACAAGATTTATATCAAAGGCATGGGTGACGCTGTGAATGCTGCTGAGGTGGAGGGATTATTCTCTAAGCGGTCTTCTTCTAATATCTTATCCGATCCAAGGATACTTGAACATCTTCGAATCGTAGCCGAAGAAGCACAAAGTTCCGAAAAGCGGGATGATGTTCAGGATGCCGAGACCGAAATGGCTGCGAATAAGCGTGAACTCGCGGAGAAAATCTCATGTTACAACAAACGTAACCAACTCGGGGCATTTCGACTTGTCGTGAAAGAGGTTTGAGAACTTTTGAATCTTCTCTAGGAATTTTTCCTTGGTCTTTTAATCTCTTAATTACCAGCTGAATTTAGAGTTACTTGCGAGAGAGTCGAGCACACTTTCGATGATCCTCAGGGTACTTTTTGTATCAATAAGAATATTTGTATTATAACCAGCACAATGTTATTGTACCAAAGACACTTGAAATACGTTTTGTGTTCTGCTTGAGTAAGGAGGAAGGCACGAGCATGCAAAACGGCGCTAAACAGATTTTCACTTAGCCTCTTCAAACCTAATTTGGAGCGTGTGCTTAATCGTAAAACCATTAATATTTCTAACACTTGTTTTATGGGATTTTAGGACTTAAACTTCGAGGGAGCCTTGAGAATTTACTTTGAAGATGGGAGCGAAAAACTCACCAAAGCCGTCAGACTGACTAACAATACACTTGTCTCGGAACTTCTGCCTACTTTGATCGAGAAGTTCAAACCAGACTTGGATCAATCGACTTTGGTTCGCAAAGCAAAACTTTACGAAGTATACGATGAGTTCAGAGATAAAGACAGAGAAGGTGAGTGTTTTGTATTTTAATGAGTTTTACAACAACTGAAACGAACCACTACAACACACAACTCGACTGTACTTTCAAGAATTCGTTGCACGAACCACTACTGATCCATATCAGCGCTAGACTGAGAAACTATATCACCAGACGATGATTTATCGCCCTTTAATGATGACATGGCTACTTCGAAATTCTACGAACAAGATTTCGAGGCGGTAAATTAAAATTCATAGCCGACATATGCGTTGCTGTGTTTACCTAACTTTCATTCTTCCCATAACTTGGTTGGTGTGTTTGTTCGATCTATGAATTCTAAAGACTACCAACTACAACAATGGTTCTCAAATTTACTCGTTGACATGAAATTGTAGCCAAAACTACCTTCGAACTCTACTCCAAACGCTGTAATACTGGCGTTTTTATTTTGCTTTAAAATGACTTTTCAGACATCCATCTCAAAACATACAGTTGCATGGTATCCGGTGCCCCAGTGTCTTTCACTGAAAAGTTCAGGAAGTACGATCCACATTCGCGCCAATTTCCTATAAATAGTATAGTAGCGTTCTCTGCTTTTAGTGTGATTTTGCGATGATTGAACCTTCAGTGTACTGTGTATTACTTACTTGATTATTTTGGCGTTCAATTTGTTTTTGGGTATTGTTATGATGCTTTTGCAAATATCCGATATTTTTTTCTTTAATGAATTTTGTTATGCTAACTTTTATACATACAAGACATCTGAGTGCGCTATTTCATGGTCTGCGAACTTGAACAATTACTCAGTATTGCGATAATTATCGTTTCATGTTGTTGCTTTTAGATCAGGCATCACGAACCCTTTCGCTCTCTACTCTTTCTCCCAAATTCATTGATTCAGCTGCCCCATTCAATATCACATCATTAATTATAGCGAATGTTATTATTGATTAGCTTAGGTGATCTCCAATTTATTGATTATACAAACATTGAATTATATTCAAGATATAAATCAGTTGTAGTTTTTCATCGACTATTACTATTGTTTTGCATTGATTTTTAAAGTTTAGGGATTGCTATTGTTGGTGCTTTCTTTTATGTCGGATTCAATGGTTTACCGATGTTTGAATATAGTATAAAAGACTGGTCTACATGAGCACAAGTGCTTCAGGCCCGTTCTTCACGATGACATAACCGCTCTTGCGCTTGTGCCTACGCTTGCGTGAGTCAGTTTAATACACTTTTGATCAATAACTATATAACCCAGCTCAGCATTTTTGATTTCTAAGCCCAGAAGCATGTAAACTCCCATGGCTTTGTTCCGTGACAAAAAATGATTATGTTTTCTAATCCTATTTGCACTAGGTATCAATAGTCTTATCTCAGCTTTCTTTTTGTATTCTTTTCGGTATGCTTCGTGGGAAGTAAGCTCCAAAGTTACATTCACCACTGTATTGGAAACTACGTATTTTCAGGTTATTTTAAAGCTTTTTTCACTGCATTGACATACAGCCATTACCCTGCTAGCAGAGTTTCCTCTTTCGTCTATGTTTTTGCATTTTTCTTTTGCTGTATTCGCTTTTGCTTCTGTTTCTGCAAAAACATCGACGAGAGACCGGGAAACTCTGCTAGCAGGGTATACCGCCATCTTCTAAACACTGTATCATCTCTTTTTCTTTCAGCTGATGAGATTTGCCTTGATCCGTCGGACTACCCGCTTGATGTTGCTCTCAACGCCAGGCAACCGCCGAGGTTTGTCCTACGTCTTGAATACGACAAACCACAGAAGATACCGTCGTTGCCATCGCAACCAAACGGCGTTGCTAAGCAACCTGAACCAAGAACGGGGTCTCTGAATTCCTCACTCACGAGCGTGCGCAGTGCCGGCAGTGATGGAAGCTCGACCAGCGGATCTACACAAATTAGCAGAGAGCATGTGGGGTCCCCCCTCAGTAGGTTTTCACCCACCAAGGGATCATCATCATCGCCGTCGTCTCCAAGGAAACATCAGGTAGAAAGACCTTCAAGTTCAAGTAGTGACCGCATCAAGAACCCATTCAAAAGCGTGCATTCACCTCTAACTGCGCTGGGAATGTTCTTTGATGGGGTCAGTTCAACCAATCAGGATCGAAGTGCTCACCATGCCAAGGCAGCGCGTGGCAAACGACAAAGAAAGCGATCGTTCGGCTCGTTGCTGAAGCTCAAGAAAAGCGCCGCAAAGAAAACAGTTGAGCTTTCGACCAATCAGCTTGCGCCTGGAGTTTTGAAGGTTTTTGGCGGCCACGTTTCGCCTGGGGCGAACTACAAGAGCGTTCGAGCTACTGAGCTTACGAGCGCGGATGACATCGTCAAAGAAGCTCTCGCGAGATATAAACTTGATAACTTTAACGCTAAAGACTACGTCCTTTGCGACGTTGTTGGGTATTTCACTGGTGTTGACAACGTCAAGCGAGAGGGAGCAGAGGAGCCTTCTTCAGACTCGGAGAAATGGATCGCCGAGTACTCGCGTGTCGTAGGCGATCGAGAGAAGCCTCTGGTCCTTCAGCAGCTCTGGAAACCCATCACTGGATTCTCTAGACGGTTTGAACTCAGGAAAAAGATCGAGACGCAAGACTCTAGTTTCTTCCAAGCACGTGGTAGCGTTGCAGTCGTCAAAGCTGCCTCCGTGCGCGAAGTCAAATTCCCTCCTGTTATTAAGGAGGCTGATACCACCAAAAGAAGTATGGCGCTACCCAGCCATTATGAAAGCTTCGGTACCGACGAAGGGAGTACCTCGACTCGACCCTCTGTTGTCATGTCTCCTTTTCTACCTCCGACGGACACACCTTATTTGCTTCTGATTCGAGGTTATGGAATCTTTGACGACTTTCTTTACCATAGACTCGATGAGCAAATCGCACTTATTGGTCGTCATGGTAACGTTCCTGGCACCGTTGCCCATGGCGACGAGTATGATGATCATAATCCCGACATCAACCTGTTCGCGCCGGACACTTTGCCTCATCATTGCGTGTTAAGTAAAAAGGTCGAGGCCGAGGGAGACCTGGACCTAGAGGAAGAGTGTGACGTCAATTTTATCGTCTGCCTCGAGCCGAATAAAAACGCCGAGGTCAAGGTCAATGGTGTACCTATTACTACGACCATTAAGATGAGCCCTGGGGACCTTATTTCTATAGGTGCTCACTACGTGTTCATGTTTAAGGACCCAACTCAAGTTCTTGATAGTTCCCTGCAACTGAACTGGATGACGGCTTTGCAGCGATTCCATGAAATGTCCAAAAACTTTAGCAGAAGTGTTTCCGAAACAGACACGATCGCTTCCGAAACTTCTTTTGCTCAATCGGAAATAGAAGACGAATCCGACGGTAGAAAGCTACGATTAGCTTACGAAGCCGAGGACGAAGATCGATTGTTAGATATGATAATGAACGTTACGGAGACACCAGATATTTACGAGCTGACGCCGTCGTATCTATTAGTAATGTGTATAGAACACTCGGCGAAGCGTCATACGGAAAGTAGAACCAGACAACTGATGTTGAAGATATCGAACTTAATACAGAGCATAGCATGGGTAAGTAACGATATATGCAGTCTATCTATATTATCTATGTGATCTATTCATTAATTTATTCACATGATTTATTCATCCCTCCCGTTCATTCATTCATTCGGCTATTCCGTTCATTAATTCATCCATCCCGTTCATTTGTCCATCCCTCCCGTTCATTCATCCATCCTTCCCGTTCATTCGTCCATCCCTCCCTCCCGTTCGTTCATCCATCCATCCCGTTCATCCATCCACCCCCGTCCATTCATCTCCCTCCCGTTCATTCATCCATCCCGTTCGTCCATCAATCCATTCCGTTCATTCATCAATCCCGTTCATTCGTCCATCCCTCCCGTTCATTCGTCCATCCATCCCTCCCTCCCGTTCGTTCGTTCATCCATCCATCCCGTTCATCCATCCACCCCCGTCCATTCATCTCCCTGCCGTTCGTTCATTCATTCATCCATCTCGTTCGTCCATCAATCCATTCCGTTCATTCATCAATCCCGTTCATTCATCCATCCCTCCTGTTAATTCGTCCCTCCCTCCCTCCCTCCCCCTCCCTCCCTCCCTCCCGTTCTTTCATCCATCCCTCCCGTTCATCCATCCACCCCCGTCCATTCATCTCCCTGCCGTTCATTCATCCATTCCGTTCGTCCATCAATCCATTCCGTTCATTCATCAATCCCGTTCATTCATCCATCCCTCCCGTTCATTCGTCCATCCCTCCCTCCCGTTCGTTCGTTCATCCATCCATCCCGTTCATCCATCCACCCCCGTCCATTCATCTCCCTGCCGTTCATTCATTCATCCATCCCGTAATTCGTCCATCAATCCATTCCGTTCATTCATCCATCCCCGTCCATTCATCTCTCTACCGTTCGTTCATCCATCCATCCCGTTCGTCCATCAATCCATTCCGTTCATTCATCAATCCCGTTCATTCATCCATCCCTCCCTCCCTCCCTCCCGTTCTTTCATCCATCCATCCCGTTCATCCATCCACCCCCGTCCATTCATCTCCCTACCGTTCATCATCCATTCCGTTCGTCCATCATTCCGTTCATTCATCAATCCCGTTCATTCATCCATCCCTCCCGTTCATTCGTCCATCCCTCCCTCCCTCCCGTTCGTTTCGTTCATCCATCCATCCCGTTCATCCATATCATCCACCCCCGTCCATTCATCTCCCTGCCGTTCATTCATTCATCCATCCCGTAATTCGTCCATCAATCCATTCCGTTCATTCATCCATCCCCGTCCATTCATCTCTCTACCGTTCGTTCATCCATCCATTCTCCAAGTCTATCCATCGCGTCTTTCTTTCACAAAAATCATTCCAGGCGTTCATCATTCGTCCTTAATTCTCTCCATCCATTCATTTGTCATTCTTTCTGTTCAGTGTACTCAACATGGTCCTTGTGTTTGTACAACAACATGTTTATAATCACTTCCTACCAATCTTGATTCCAATCCTGGCTGCCTAAATCAATATGTTATATCTTTTATAGGAGAAAACATCAGAAATGTCAAACACAATCGAGAAGTAAGTGCCATTCGTTGCGCGTAACTGAACAACGAAAGTATGATTTACGAGTGCTATTTTGGTATCGATTTTTAGTCGGAATTCAGGGTAACACTAGACAGCGCGCAGTCGCTACTCTGGCGTTTTTTTCTCCGGATATGCTATCTCAGGCAACTCGTCCGTCGCGCCATGGCATATAACTATTCGGAGAGAAATACTCAATGACAAGAAATTAAACGTTTCATTCTCCCCACAGGGACACCCCTCCAGATAAAGCTATGAACGATTTGTTACCGCAGCTAAACCCTGTGATAATCTGGATGGCCAACTGCCTGGAAATGCATCACTTTCTACAAAAGAACATTTCGCGTTACCTAGGCGACGCAAAGAAAATAAGCTCTCTCATAGAGGAACCGCTGACCACTGCTGATGAAGAATTGCTTGTCTGCCTTGAGGAAGTCGTTATGTATACTTTTCAACAGACAGTGTATCACTTGACTAAGGTGAGGGGAGGTGTAAGGATTCTCTTAGTGTGAGGGGTAGGGTAAGGAGTCTCTTAGTGAGGGGAGGTGTAAGGAGCCTCTTAGTGAGGGAAGGTGTAATGAGTCTCTTAGTGAGGGTAGGGTAAGGAGTCTCTTTGTGAGGGGAGGTGGTAAGGGTATGTTAGTGAGGAGTAGGGTAAGGAGTCGCTTAGTGAGGGGTAGGGTAAGGAGTCTCTTAGTGAGGGGAGATGTAAGGATCGGAGTCTCTTAGTGAGGGGCAGGGTAAGGAGTCTCTTAGTGAGGGGAGGTGTAAGGAGTCTCTTAGTGAGGGGTAGGGTAAGGAGTCTCTTGGTGAGGGGAGGTGTAAGGAGTCTCTTAGTGAGGGGTAGGGTAAGGAGTCTCTTAGTGAGGGGTAGGGTAAGGAGTCTCTTAGTGAGGGGTAGGGTAAGGAGTCTCTAAGTGAGGGGTAAGGTAAGGAGTCGCTTAGTGAGGGATAGGGTAAGGAGTCACTTAGTGAGGAGTAAGGTAAGGAGTCTCTTAGTGAGGGGTAGGGTAAGGAGTCTCTTAGTGAGGGGTAGGGTAAGGAGTCTCTTTGTAAGGGGAGGTGGTAAGGGTATGTTAGTGAGGAGTAGGGTAAGGAGTCGCTTAGTGAGGGGTAGGGTAAGGAGTCTCTTAGTGAGGGGTAGGGTAAGGAGTCTCTTAGTGAGGGGAGTGTAAGGAGTCTCTTAGTGAGGGGTAGGGTAAGGAGTCTCTTAGTGAGGGGCAGGGTAAGGAGTCTCTTAGTGAGGGGTAGGGTAAGGAGTCTCTTAGTGAGGAGTAGGGTAAGGAGTCTCTTAGTGAGGGGAGGTGTAAGGAGCCTCTTAGTGAGGGGAGGTGTAATGAGTCTCTTAGTGTGGGATAGGGTAAGGAGTCTCTTTGTGAGGGGTAGGGTAAGGAGTCTCTTAGTGAGGGGTAGGGTAAGGAGTCTCTTAGTGAGGAGTAGGGTAAGGAGTCTCTTAGTGAGGGGAGGTGTAAGGAGCCTCTTAGTGAGGGAAGGTGTAATGAGTCTCTTAGTGAGGGTAGGGTAAGGAGTCTCTTTGTGAGGGGAGGTGGTAAGGGTATGTTAGTGAGGAGTAGGGTAAGGAGTCGCTTAGTGAGGGGTAGGCTAAGGAGTCTCTTGTGAGGGGAGGTGTAAGGAGTCTCTTAGTGAGGGGTAGGGTAAGGAGTCTCTTAGTGAGGGGTAGGGTAAGGAGTCTCTTAGTGAGGGGTAGGGTAAGGAGTCTCTTAGTGAGGGGTAGGGTAAGGAGTCTCTTAGTGAGGGGTAGGGTAAGGAGTCTCTTTGTGAGGGGAGGTGGTAAGGGTATGTTAGTGAGGAGTAGGGTAAGGAGTCGCTTAGTGAGGGGCAGGGTAAGGAGTCTCTTAGTGAGGGGAGGTGTAAGGAGTCTCTTAGTGAGGGGTAGGGTAAGGAGTCTCTTGGTGAGGGGAGGTGTAAGGAGTCTCTTAGTGAGGGGTAGGGTAAGGAGTCTCTTAGTGAGGGGTTGGGTAAGGAGTCTCTTAGTGAGGGGTAGGGTAAGGAGTCTCTTAGTGAGGGGTAGGGTAAGGAGTCTCTTAGTGAGGGTAAGGAAAGGAGTCGCTTAGTGAGGGGTAGGGTAAGGAGTCACTTAGTGAGGAGTAAGGTAAGGAGTCTCTTAGTGAGGGGTAGGGTAAGGAGTCTCTTAGTGAGGGGTAGGGTAAGGAGTCTCTTAGTGAGGGGTAAGGTAAGGAGTCGCTTAGTGAGGGGTAGGGTAAGGAGTCTCTTAGTGAGGGGTAGGGTAAGGAGTCTCTTGGTGAGGGGTGGGGTAAGGAGTCTCTTAGTGAGGAGTAGGGTAAGGAGTCACTTAGTGAGGGGTAGGGTAAGGAGTCTCTTAGTGAGGGGTAGGGTAAGGAGTCTCTTGGTGAGGGGAGGTGTAAGGAGTCTTTTAGTGAGGAGTACGGTAAGGAGTCTCTTAGTGAGGGGAGGTGTAAGGAGTCTCTTAGTGAGGGGTAGGGTAAGGAGTCTCTTAGTGAGTGGAGGTGTAAGGAGTCTCTTAGTGAGGAGTACGGTAAGGAGTCTCTTAGTGAGGGGTAGGGTAAGGAGTCTCATAGTGAGGGGAAGGTGTAAGGAGTCTCTTAGTGAGGTGAGGTGTAAGGAGTCTCTTACTAAGGTAAGAAGGGGTGGGCTAAGGAATATCTTTCACTGAACTATGGGGATGGATAAGGAGTCTCTTTCACTGAAATATGGGGATGGGTAAGGAGTCTCTTTCACTGAACTATGGGGATGGGTAAGGAATCTCTTTCACTGAACTATGGGGATGGGTAAGGAGTCTCTTTCACTGAACTATGGGGATGGGTAAGGAGTCTCTTTCACTGAACTATGGGGATGGGTAAGGATCGAGTCTCTTTCACTGAACTATGGGGATGGGTAAGGAGTCTCTTTCACTGAACTATGGGGATGGGTAAGGAGTCTCTTTCACTGAACTATGGGGATGGGTAAGGAGTCTCTTTCACTGAACTATGGGGATGGGAAAGGAATCTCTTTCACTGAACTATGGGGATGGGAAAGGAATCTCTTTCACTGAACTATGGGGATGGGTAAGGAATCTCTTTCACTGAACTATGGGGATGGGTAAGGAATCTCTTTCACTGAACTATGGGGATGGGTAAGGAGTCTCTTTCACTGAACTATGGGGAGGGGTAAGAAGTTACTAAGATGATGTTTTGTTTATTCACGCTAGGTTCTCTATGTAGCCCTTCCCGTCATACTCGATACCAATCCCTTTCAATACGACGATGATGATAACGACGACAACAAGCGACCCCAAGAAATCGACATGGTCATCAACATCTTCCATCAGACGTACGAAGCACTACGTAAATACAACGTCCATACAGACATCATCCACCAACTGTTTGCTTATCTGTTCTTCTTCACCAATGCCTCTCTCTTCAACACACTCATGGAGAGAGGCGCTGGGGGCAAGTTTTATCGATGGGCAAAAGGAGCTCAAATCCGTGGCAACTTGGACGCGTTGGAAGGTTGGGCCTCGCAAGTTGAACTACAACAGGAATATGTGCATTATTTAACAAGGTTATCGACGGCGGCAGATTTGCTGGCGACACCGAAAGTGCAGCTGCTGCAGGTATGCGGAATGTTATTCAGATATATCTAGACGGGGCGGGACTGAAAGCGGGGGAAAAGTGTGCGAGAAAAATGGAAAAGAAAAGTTAATACGTGTAGCAATGTCATGAGTAGTCTTGTTTCCTTTCTGTTAGATTCTTTCATTCTTTCTTTCTTTCTTTAGCCTTTTATCCTTTCTTTCATTCTTTTTTTCATTCTTTCTTTCTTTCTTTATCCTTTTATCCTTTCTTCTTTCATTCTTTCTTTCTTTAGCCTTTTTCTTTCTTTCATTCTTTCATTCTTTCTTTCTTCCATTCTTTTTTTGCCTTTTATCCTTTCCGTTTCTTTCATTCTTTCTTTTTCCTTTTATCCTTTCTCTCATTCTTTCTTTCATTCTTTCTTTCTTTAGCCTTTTATCCTTTCTTTCATTCTTTCTTTCTTTCTTTCTTTAGCCTTTTATCCTTTCTTTCATTCTTTCATTCTTTCTTTCTTTAGCCTTTTATCCTTTCTTTCATTCTTTCTTTCTTTCTTCAGCCTTTTATCCTTTCTTTCATTCTTTCTTTCATTCTTTCTTTCTTTATCCTTTTATCCTTTCTTTCATTCTTTCTTTCTTCCATTCTTTTTTTATTTTGCCTTTTATCCTTTCCGTTTCTTTCATTCTTTCTCTCTTTAGCTTTTTACCCTCTCTTTCATTCTTTCATTCATTCATTCATTCATTCTTCCATTCTCTCTCTCTTTCTTTCTTACTCTGGTTGTTTCTCTTATTCACGGTCTATTCATTCATAATTCTAGGCGGACTGGATGACCATTCGTCGAGATTTTCCCGCGCTAAACGCTGCTCAAGTTCAGCAAATTCTCGGCGAGTACCAACTAGGCGCGGGAAAATCGCGGCCGCGTGGCTGGTTCCCGCCACCTGAAGAAGTTGAGCTTGCGCTTCGTACAGGTCAGTGAACTTTTAAAAAAAGGTTTTAATTAGAATTTTTTTATGTTTAAGTTAATGATTGCTGAAATATTTTTTCGTCTTTTTAAGCTGATATATTGTTGAGTTTCTCGGATCACCCACCTCTGTCGCTGCCAACGTGTGGTTTTGTATTCGATATGACAAATGGGCCAAACAGCGATACATTCTATCAGTATCTCGACATCGTTAGAAGTTCTTGTGGCTCTGGTAAGTCTACGAACTTGACGTCTATTATGCCTTATCATACTTTAACTATACATTAGAGTATAGTTCGTGCCGTAGTACAGTGACGGTATATATTGCGCCATGATCGTGCGGTATCCAAGCATTCTGATTGGTTGAGCAATGACTTTGCGCACTGTGATTGGTTGAATACAATGTCTTCGATTCCGTACCGTGACCGTAACTCCGTGCCGTAGGTTTCCCACTCATACGAAAACGAATCTACTTCATTTTGCTATCCTACCTGCCTAGATTACCTAAGTTGCTCAGTTGCAGGTCATGTGAATTTTTCCACATGAAATGACTAGTGTAATGGATTTGAGTGTAGAATGATCATGACAGTAATGATGATAATGGGTAATGATGATAATGGGTAATGCTGTGCTACTGTTGGTGATGATGATGATAGATAATGGATCTTTGTGAGTGATGTGATGATGATGATTGTATATAATGTAATGAATATTATAATGATAATGATGACGATGATAATGACGATGCTACTGCTGTCAGTCGTTAATGATACCTGATGATGATGCAGTTGATGATGATGATGACAAACAAAGTATATTTAAGAGCATGTTATATATTTCCTTGCAGCCTTCAGTAAACCTAATGTGAGGAATGTCAAATCGCCTCAAAAGTAAGTGCTCCTATATACTCTACAAATCCCTACTAGTCACTACCGACACATCTATAAACTTATAGGTAGATAGGTGTCCTCAATTAGTTTACACTTGTGTAAGCTAGGAAATTATTGACACGTTAATAAAGGTTGTTATTATTATTATTATTATTATTATTATTATTATTATTATTATTATTATTATTATTATAGGGGCGGATCCAAGGGGGGAGCATGGGGGACCCCCCCCCCCCCCCCCCCCCCCCCCCTTGAGTTGGGCCCGATACATATTCGCCCACGTCTCCCCACCATTTGATGCCCAGAATGGATGGAAATTGCATTTTCGAGCTTCTAGATTTCAAAATTTTCTGGGACATGCCCCCACACCCCCTAGAAGAAGGGGCCTTATGGCCCCTTAGTGGTGCACCCCCCTTTCAAAATCTCTAGATCCGCCCCTGTATTATTATTATTTATGTTACTATTTTCTTTTTGTTAGTTATATTTTCGAGTTCAAGTAGTCAATTGTAAAGTTACCTACATGTAGTGAGATTTGCAATTGTTTGTGTAAAAATACATGAAATAAAGTTTCCATTATTATTTACTATTATTATTATTATTATTATTATTATATTATTATTATTATTATTATTATTATTATTATTATTATTATTATTATTATTATTATTATTATTATTATTATTATTATTATTATTAAGATTCTTATACATGAAATTTCCTTCAAGAATAATGCAACAACACGTTGAGCCCGAAGTCTCTGTGACTAGCGACGACACGTTGCAGTATTCATCTGCTCGTTCCATAGACGACTTGGATGACCTTGATGTTCCCTCGGTTACTGTGTCACCGCCGACTCCTAAACCCGCAGACGATGAACGAACTCGACATCGTTTTCAACCTCCCACTTCTAAAGAGCCACCAAGTGGTAAATATAGTCTAAAATCACACAGGCAGCCCAACTATTGTAAAAATAACATAGCGCGCGGTTTACCACAGGAAACCCATCAAAATGGACGTGCGCTTACAAAATGTTTGTATTTTTATAATAAAACCCTGAGAACAAAATAGTCGGGCTCCCTGTGGGCAACATTCAGTAATTTAAGAAAAGCGCAGATGAGATCTTGTTGGCGTGTTTGCTTGGTGCGATAAGCGCACAGGCAGCCCAACCATTGCTTCTGTTTAGGCTCCGATATTAATTCTAGTAGACTCATCGACTGACTAACTTATCTGTTTCATCCTCAGGTCCCGTAAAGACTCCAAGGGGTGTCCCATCCAGATCACACGCCGCAAGTGACCGTAGGGAAGTGACCACACCTAAACTCGATTTCCGTCAAGATCGACCAGTACCTACCCCTCGTAATCGCGATTCGCCTGTCACCGTGTTAGATCCCTCCTACACCCCTAAACCACGTTCCATATCCCCTCAGCCAACTCCTAGAGGACACAAAAGAGAAGAGGCTTCAGAAAGGGCTCATAGTCCAAAACATCACGGGGGACCTTCTTCAGGGGGTAACCAGTTTCCAGCGGCATCTCCTAGAGGACGGACTTCGAATGGGCCTTCGACGATCGAGTCCCCTCGAGAAATTATAACAAGCCCCCACCCTAGAACTGGTTCCGTTGCGTCGTCTACCTCGAGTCTTTCGAGTTTCGGGACGCGGGACGAAAACCAGAATGTTTCTAAATCAGCGGTTGGGAGAAAGGAGAGTGCACCGTATAAAAATGACAGCACGAAGTGGGTGGAAGTTAACGGTTCGGGTATGGTCGAATCACTCGATGGTTTGTCCGTTTTGCCAGTCGATGAAGATTGTCATGGTAACCAAGACCATTTCTTAGAGGTATGTCAGTAGTACCACAGAGGGCCACAGGGTTATCGGCGCAAGCTGTGTCACCCTCAGTTAGTGCGCATCTCTAAATCATGTCGCCATTCTTTTAATTAGTAAAATATTGAATATGAAATTGTTATTTTACTAGTTTTTGAAGAAGAATGGTTGCCATGGTACCAAAGAAGTGCCGGCGTGACGCGCATGCGCGGAATTCAGTCATGACGAAATTACATACACATTTGACGTTTTCTTATCATTCGCTACAGAGTGGAGAAAACGATCATCGTGTCAATGACAAGCTAAAATTCATGAGCCAACTCAAAAGAAATGAAATGGCCCTAAGTCACGTGGTTGATGACGTAGACGGAGGGGCTGGGCCACAGCGGAAGCTAGAAGGCATGCGCGACGGTGACGACGCCCAGGATGACGTGTTTATAGTTGAATTGGACAAAAAGAACACTGGGATTGGTCTTGGATTAATCGATGGATTGGTGCGAGAAAGCCATAATTAGTGATAGTTTTTACCATATATTTATATACTTATTTGAGGTTCTGTCCATTAGACTCTGATATATATGTTACAGTCATTTCAATTGAACAAGAAAATTGATCACAGACTGCCTCCCTCGGGGTGCGCATTCCAGAAAAGAATGAATCTTACGAAATATGAATGTTTATACGTCGCATTCGCAGAAGCACTAAGGCACACAGCATTACGTGATGCTTTGCTGGCGTACAGTATACTATTACGTACTGCATACAGTATTGCAGAAGTAGGATGAGTACAGTATTGCAGAAGTAGGATGGCACACTGCGCTCAATGGCTTGACGCACTGATTTAATTGCGTGGAATATATATAGCGCGCCGCAATCTCGGGTCATGTGCCTTAACCTTCTGATGTCTGTTTGGGACGTCTGTAGCTCTCTTGTATCCTCCTAGCGTGACTAGCTTTACCAAAACTGTGTTTCTGTTTCTGACACTAGTTTACTCCACTGAGATCCCCTGGTATTTATGTGCGTACTTTAGTAGAAGGAGGAGCAGCTGAAAAGGTAGGTATCATGTCTCCCGTTTAGACATTTTTACTCAGTTTAATTAATAAAATTACTAAATGGATCTTGAGAATAGTTTTGAGTCGATTTGTTTGTATGTGTGTTTAGGATGGACGTCTTAGATTAGGAGACAGAATACTGGCTGTCAATGGAACAAGTCTTGTCGGTGCTGACTATCAAAGGTGTGTACTTCGTATAGTCATTAGGTGTTTTATAGATTTATCATGAAAATAAAATTATTATTTAAAAAAATGCGGGAGTTTAAGGTTAATACGTAAATGCGGTCTTGAAAGAACGTCTCATAATCGAGACTCGTTTCCAGGCACTACTCTTTTTATTTTTACTGTGTTTTACGGAGGGAATGGGAAGGATGCTTGGGAGGAAGCTACGTCATTACTGAACACTTTTGTTACAACCTCATTGATATACACCTATTTCAAAAAACTTTGTCGCGTTCAAAGCAACAAGAGTCAAGCCAAGACTATTCAAATCAGACCTATTTATTATAATTACTCATTATAGAAACAATTGTGATTTAAATAATTTGACAACACAAAACCAGCATTCACTTCGGTCTTGGCTTGACGCTTGCTGTTTTGAACGCGACAACGTTTTTTGAAATAGGTGTATAAATTTGCCAGGATGGAATCAGCGCGTGAATTCTGCTGTTGAACGGAGAGTTTGTGACTAAGTTTTGTTTTCTTTGCAGTGCCATGCACGAGATCCGTCAAGCTGGAGAACATCTCTCGTTTCTTATCGCCAAGTCAGACATTCATGTTGCGATGAAGATCACTGCATCAAGCTGTTAAGATGAAATACACCCCACAAGCGCGACAAAGCTATGACGTAATTGAGTCGTTGCGCCCGCCAAAAACCCGCCAAAGGCTTTGGTCAAGTTCAGTTCCCGCCAAAAGCACTCGCGCGCCCTTGCGGGAAGCGCGATGTGGGATGAGGGATACGAGATGCGGGCATCACGAAAAACAATTATAAATCAAACAAGTATCATCGTTAATGTTTTTTATACTCTCTTGTTTTTTTAAATACTTTTGCTGAACTGGAAAAAAGTTGTTTCTTTTGATACTTTTGTTCTGACTGAGCTCAAGCTAAGTTACAAGGTGAACGAATTATAGCCATATTTATATAGAACTAATCACACTGATATGGGTGATGTCACGACCTTATACGAAGAGACATATTTATAGGCGCTTTTCAAGATTTTCGGCATCGTAAATAAAGTTATTTTAATTTAACAACTGTTTATCTTGCATGACTTGCTGGAGAATTCGTACTAATGACCACAGTATGGGCGGTGAAAGAATTCAGTCGAAAAAGTTGGGGGTCCCTCTCATTCTCTGCCGGGTTTAGTGTCGTCATACGCGCAACGCGCTGATTCTTCCGTGATGAGACTAAAACCGGCTGCGATAACCGAAGTATGACGGCACGAAATAAATAATCTTCGCTTTATCAACTTTAATTTAGATCCCTAATTTCGAAAGAACATCAATAAAGAAGCTTACATGCCAAATTTGAGAGCAATCGGTTAAATAGCGGCAGAGATATGGCCAGTTGAATATATAATTTTCCCCCACAAATCACTGTAATTTCGGCTTGGTTCCTAACGTTACGAACCAAATTTGCTCTCAAATTGGGCACTGATAAGCTTTGGTGTTCTTTCGAAGTCAAGGATCTAAAGATCGAGGACACAGATGTACCGCAAACCTAAAACAAAGTCTTGGGGGGGAGGGGGGGGGGGGGGGGGGGGGGGGGGGGTTGGAGGAGGCGCCAAAAATATATTCAAGTTAAAATCCGAGCGAAATAAGAGGACGGAAAATTCAATATCCAGACACATGCAGTGCGAGCTATTGAAAACACTCTTTTAACTTGACAGAGATTCCTTGTGAGGGAGCAACGAGAACGCACAATGGTTCTTTTAACTAACTTTTAACTGCATAAAGCGCAACTTGCGGATTTGTGATCCACGAGTTGCAAATACATGAGATATCCTCTATCACTGGGTATCCTGTGTCAATGTTGCCCATTTGCCCTGGGCACTACTAATGAGCCTCGTTTCCATGTCGAGCGGCAGCACGAGTTTGGCGTCCATGTTGAATGGATCAACTTTGATAAAGTTTGAAGTTTAGAACGAAAATAAGTACTTTTCTAACAATCTCTCAGGGAAAATACGTCCATTATGACTACCTTTGAGAGTCAGAACTTCAAGGAGGATGATGAAATTAGCGCCAAAATAAGCAGTCTTAGAAAAGACTTGGAAAACGGACGAGAGCGTGAGGAAGGTAAGAACTTGGTCTTTGACTTCAAAACTTTTAACATGTGGTTAATTCGATCAAAGAAGGAGTGAATAAACTACATTGCCGTTTAGAGAATGCTCTTATAAGATAGAACTAGCAACTAGAACTAGTATTACCACCAGCAAATCTCTTTAGAATCGATGAAATTGGATCATAATTCATAAAGCTAAGACCCTAGTCTCCTAGATTAAAATAGAAAATAGCTGTATTAAGTTATTACAGTGTATATGTACATGTATGGTGTGTATGCAGGAAACGTTTCGATATTTCGATATGAAAGGATTATGATAAATAACTTAATTATGTTAACAATGCTTTATGCTACAATAGAGTAGCCCTTCTGACATGTTACAAGTATGGAACACAGAACTGTATCTACATGTACATCTACACCTATTTCAACTAACGTTGTCGCATTCAAAGCAACAAGCGTCAAGCCAAGACCGCAGTGAATGATGGTTGTGTGCTGACAATTATTTAAATCACAATTGTTTCTATAAGGACTAATTACAAAATATGAACATTTTCACGTGCTTGTTTGCATATCACACTTCGTTCCATAGAAAATAGGTCTGATTTGAATAATTTGACAACACATAACCAGCATTCACTTCGGTCTTGGCTTGACGCTTGTTGCTTTGAACGCGACAACGTTAGTTGAAATAGGTGTACAATTGTGTATATATATATATATATATATACACAATGTATTACTGTACTGAACAACGCTTTCGCAACTACTGAACTACATTACGAACTACATTACTAACTATTACCAAGCGACACATTACCTTATAACTTACATTGTAGTTGATTAGAGTCGTTTTCGTATGAGTGGGAGGTAGTTATGGTATGGTTCGTGCCGTGCCGTGATGGTATTGCATCATGATCGTGCAGTATCCAAGCATTCTGATTGGTTGAGCAATGATTTTGCACACTGTAATTGGTTGAATAGAATGTCTTCGATTTCGTACCGTGACTGTAACTCCGTGCTGTAAGGTTTCCCACTCATACAAAAATGACTCCACATGTACATGTATATGTACTTCTCAACACATAACACCTTGAACAATAAGAAGGTTTTTTTCAATTTTTAAAAGGTAGAACTTTGATTGTTGAGTTAGTGTAGCATATCTGGAATAGACATCTATAATGTAATCTAACAGTTTTTATGTTTTATTGACCATTATTCAATTATAGATGGAAGTAGAGATAGACCAAGGGATCGTGATAGGGGACGAGATCGTGATAGGGACCGTGATAGAGATCGCGATAGAGATAGGGAAAGAGGTGAAAGGGGCGAACGAGGTGAAAGAGGTGATCGAGGGGAAAGAGGCGATCGAGGCGATCGAGGTGATCGAGGGGAAAGAGGCGATCGAGGTGAAAGAGGTGAAAAAAGAAGAAGAGACCGAAGTAGGAGCAGGGAGAGAGGTGACAGACGAAATCAGGACAAAGGCAGGGAAAGACGCAGGGAAAGAAACAGGTTTGTTATACATACATGTGCACAATTGACCGGCTCTTCTTAACTCTGGATAGGCCCTTTGCAGGATTATGATCACGTGGTTGTACTGACTGGCAAAAAAATCTGACTTTATTTATTTGAAGAATCTTACATGATAACAGTAGTGACAGTAAAGAAATATGTTTGAAATGCTATTTTTGAACCTCCAGTTGATTGTCGATCTTTCTCAATCAACGCTTCAAAGTTTGTTTGCCAGTCAGCAGAGCCGTTCCCATGGGATCTTCGGCTCAGTGCATTTGTTATTCAAGTGATATATTGGCATGTGACTGTAAACTGCGAAGGGCCTATTATTTTACTAATCGTGACTGTTACATGTCAATATACTTCCATGCTCTCTATTTTATTATATCAACAAGTGGAATTTCCACTCAATTCCTCTGGGACTTTTTTTGTCCAAAATCAGTGTTCGATCAAGAATAGTCCCCTTTTGAGTTCGCAGATACCACTGTAAATTCAGACAGCAGAGGCATGTATGCAGGGTTAGTCTCGAGTCGGTGTAAATTATTCACCAATACTAACGAGAACACGAACAAAAAATGTTGTTGACATTGGACAATAGAACCATTATTTTATAATTTCATGGGGAACTCTCTGACTGGAGGTGTTCTATTGTCCACTGTCAACAACATTTGTTCGCATTCTCGTTGGTATTTGTGAATAATTTACACTGACTCGAGGCTAACCCTGCATACATGCGTCTGTTATCAAGGCGTACAGCGGTTCTAAACAACTCAAAACTGGAGTATTTTGGCTAAGTTCACCTGCATCAATATTCAAGTGAAGAAGCTCTTCGTCCTTCCCGTTGCAACTGATGATAATGATGCTGATGATAATGATTATGATGCTGATGATAATGATTATGATGCTGATGATAATGATTATGATGCTGATGATAATGATTATGATGATGATGCTGATGATAATGATTATGATGCTGATGATAATGATTATGGTGCTGATGATAATGATTATGATGCTGATGATAATGATTATGATGCTGATTATGGTGATGATGTTGATCATTTGATGCGTTATGTCTCTAGATCTCCATCTCCAAAGAAAGAACCTCCTGCAGAAAAAAAGAAAAGAGAAACATTATGGGATGTACCTCCTATAGGTTTTGAAAATATCACACCCTTGGAATACAAACAGATGAGAGGTTAGTTAATCACAATAGAGTAGTTCCATCGAGGACTGATGCTGTTAGATTAGACCAAAGAAGTTTGATGCTCCGATAGTTAATTAGTGTCCCCAATGGGCTTGTGTCACCTGTCACGAGACTTTTTAAAATTTCATCGAAGGCAAACGAAAATATCATAACTTGAAAGAGCATACTAAAATTAGTAAAAGTTGAAAATTTAGAATCAAGCAAATAAGACAAAGTTAAATCAGAGTAGCTTTGACAAGGATTTGATGGGTTTTCCGCTGGAGGGAGCGTTGCTGTTAGATTAGAAAAAAGGCAAAGTTTGAATGCCTGTAACTTTGCCCTATTTATATCTCCCTTCAAACTTTCCGATACTAACTTTTAGTATGCTCTTTCCAGTTATGGTAGTTTGCCTCCGGTGAAAATTTAAAAAGTCACGTAGTAGACTTTTAGTCAGCTAATTTTTAATCGACACTCATATAAAGTTATTATTATTATTATTAAATATTTGTCCGCAAAACAAAGTTTCAAGGGCAAATATGCAGTTTAGAGGAGCATCGAGTTTCCAAGGGCAAATGTCACATAATAGAGCCGAGATAGGAGCTACTCTTGTTTGTAGTATATTATAACGTTTTGCTTAGTGAAATATGTTATGGTCTTGATAGTCATCTTAGGTGGACTATCTCCGATGTCATAGGATCAATTTTGACCAATGCGAGTGAAGGAAAATTTGCTGTTTGGCGTTGTATACATGTAGAATACAATAAAATGAATTTCTGGCATCTAAATTGTATATTAATTAATATATTATTGCATTAATACTACCTGAAATTATTTTGAATATTAGAGAAACCAATTTTGTGACTGTTATTTCCTGATTCCTTTCAGCGTCTGGAGCTATACCAATTGCACCCACACTTCCTGGTACAGTATCTGTGGACAGTTCAGTCGTGCCAGGGCTACAAACAGCGACGGTGTCACAAACTAATGCCGCGTCCACAGCAGCTGCATTAGCTAGTTTACCACACAGTCAGATGACTCGACAAGCCAGGCGTTTGTATGTTGGCAATATACCATTTGGAATTACTGAGGTACGTAATGTAATTATAATTGGTTGTTATCTCTATTGTACAACTAAAGAATATATAGCTAATTGCATAATCATTGTCTGGTTGAAAATCATAAATCATAGAAGCTGAGACCGCAAGGATGGATGGGAAATCAGTTCATAAGCCACATTACATGCAGATATATTCAATGTTCTCGTAGTTTTGAAGGATATGAACTATTTAACTAAGATCCTACAAGTCTGGATAAAAAGGTCGATGATTTGACGGTGTTATTTGAGAGTTTTAATTTCCCAGAATTCCTTTTGGTCGTAGCTTTCATGATTTTCAACCCGACAATGATTATGCAATTAGCTACATTGTATATAATTATGTACATGTAGCAAAGCAATTGAATTGTAGAATCTAATGTAGTGAAGTCATTCCTAGGCCAAAAAGCCCATATGGCTGGTGTTTAACTCCAGTTTCTGTAGCATGCAGGGACTACTGCTACTCCCCCTGGATGGGATGCTGGTCCTTCATGGGTTACCCTCCCTCCAGGGCTATCAACCCTGAGTTCAATGTACTAGCCATAGGCCACTGTGTCTCAAATTCGTAATGATTATAATTAAATGAAATGTTCACCTTGATTTGATTTCATGTTTGCTATAGAAAATACAATTTATATATCATTTATTTTGTGTGACAATATTATAATTATTATCAATGTACCACTCTAATATAAAGTTTTTCTTTTCTATTCCACCATCCTTCAATTGTCTAGGAGCTTCAGGTGAGATAATCATAATAATGATTAATAGAGATAAATAAAATAATAATATACACTTTCACAGTATGCTTTAATCTGAACAGAATACCGTCATTTGCATCTACATTTGTAAGTGTGAACACATGACGTGATTAAAACATGTTCTAATTAGTTCAATGCCCAAACGTATGTTTGAAAGCCAAACCACCGACGTTTGTAAATTTCACGACATCCTCAGTACAGTACTCACTGATCGACCCTTAAGACGTTGGTGGCTTGACTTTCAAACATACATGTACATGTTTGGGCAACTATTAAATAACAACATGTTTTAATGTCATAATTTTATGGTCACGCTTAGATGCAAAAGATGGTAATGCTACATTGATTTAGAATGAATTATTATATCTTCTATTATGATAATTCTGTATATAGTTCCTTTGATTCCAATTTCTCTCCAAGTTGAGTATATCTCAAATGTAAAACTGATTATAATATTTTCCTTTAGAATCTGATGATCGAATTCTTCAACGCCAAAATGCATGAAGCCAAGTTGAATACAGCACCAGGAAACCCAGTTATTGCTGCACAGATCAACACAGAACAAAACTTTGCCTTTATTGAGGTATTTACATTGTACACACAGTCATATGCTGATATAACGCTTGGATGACAAATGAACAGAGCTGAAGATACCATGGGAACGGCTCCACTGGATGGCAAACAAACTTTGAAGATGCTGTTGCATTTTAGAAAGATCTACAAATGTACAATAATACTGGAGATTGAAACTGTACATGTACATGTAACATTTCAAATAATATATTGTGCAAATGACATGACTGATTTTGTGTAAGATTCTTCCAAGATACAAAGTCTAATTGTTTTGCCATCCAGTAGAATGTACATGTATTATGTATGATGACATGATTCCTATTCCTGCAAGATGCCCATCTCACATTTTCTCACCCTTTTTAGCTGAGATCTGTTGAAGAAACAACACAAGCGATGGCTTTTGACGGCATCATTTTACAGGTAATCTCTATTATACTAAATATATGTACATGTATTTATTTAAATGATGCATTGTACAAACATGTACATATATAAAGTAGATCATCCATTTTTCTTTCCATTTTGGATTGGTAAATAATTATTATTATTATTATTATTATCATCATCAGATGGCAAAATAAAAGTGTAATTTTAATAAATATTATGACTATTATTTGGTAGGGACAAGCATTAAAAATTAGAAGACCAAAAGACTACCAACCTATCCCTGGAATGTCAGGTTAGTACTGATAATCTTGTATTGTAAGACCATATGTACTGTAGACTTATTTAACCATCACAAATATGATAATTCATTGCCAAGAACTTGTGTGTTGGTGTTAATTGAGTGTCGGCACAAGTTTGTGTTGTCATAGAAAAGCCTACCACTACATTTGTACATGTATTTGTAACTTACATGTAGTTATAGATTAGAATTATAACTAATAGTAACTTAGAAACAGTTTATTCATGTTAAAGAAGCCAGTTGGGGAAAAAAGGATTCATACATGTACAAGTCAATTGAAAAAATTCATTTAATGATGATGATGATGATGATTTATTTCGGGATGGGATTATATTGTAATGGACTTTGAAAAGTCCTTTGGGAACAGTTCAATAAAGTACGTACATGTATGATGATGATGATGATGACTGCATGTCAGTCTTACCTCTATTCTCATCGAATCTCTATATTGCTTTCATCTACAGAAACAGCTTCAGTTCACGTACCAGGTAATAAAATATCTTCATTTTATCTTCCACTCAGTCTCCACTCACTCAAAGACTGGAGACAAAGAGTGGTTTCTCCACTCACTCAAAGACTGGAGACAAAGAGTGGTTTTATGACTACATTTGTACATGTATAATAATAATTAGTACATCATGTAGAATTAGCATTTAAACAGCATGTATTTCTTTCTTTCTAAGGTGTCGTATCAACAGTTGTACCTGACTCTCCACACAAGATCTTTATTGGTGGCTTACCCAACTATCTCAATGAAGACCAGGTAAAGATCATGCGTAGACATAACACAACATCATTGCTTCTTTGGAATGACTATGATTTCGTCACATTACTCGATACAAATTCTGATCAAAAGTTTTCAATGGAAACTCGATTGCAACCAAGTGATATACAGAAACATTTTGCTTTTAATAGTTTTCTCCAGACTTTCATAAAACTACAATTTCTTGTACAATGATTGAGGATCATTCAAGGCACTAGATTACCCTTGAAATTAGAAAAAAAAAATGTATTTATCAGCTCTTGCTTACAGCATCTTCATGGTGATCTTTTTTCGTAGTAGGTTTAAAAAAACTAGAGTCTGTGCATTCTGCAGATTTGACAATTCGAAAATCCAACAAAATTTTCAGTGGTAAAACTAACCAAATCAAGACTACAAAACTTCAAAAATCCAACAAAATTTTCAGTGGTAAAATAACTAACCAAATCAGAACTCCAAAATGCAATCAAAACTTTATGGGGGAAGAAAGAGACTCGCAAGATTGTGACTCTAACCTTTTTACATCCAATGACAAAGAATGGTTTATCCGGACTAGGTTTAGGTGTCACATTTCAGGTTCAACGTGCATCAGCAGGTAACATCATACTTGTTCCTTAACCTCAACATAACATAATCCTGCTACTCCTTCCTAAAGTCAACAGCAGACATCAACTAATACCAGAATTTTATTTTCTTTCGGCAGCATTTCATTTTCATTTCAGCTTTGAATTTCAGGTGTGACGAGCAAAGTCAATTTCTTCCATTTTTTTCTCAGTTTAGGTCTTGCATCTAGGTTTATATACAGCATTGGCTTGACTCTCTCTCCGTTGACGGCTCCATTTAGTTAACTCCTTCATTATGCCACTTCCATTTACCTAAACTTCTTTGAGATTTATTTTAAGATAACAGAAATAGGACCCAATATTTTACCCTTTTTGTTGGGGGTGTTATAATTAGTTTCAAAAGAATTGGAGAAAACCCTTTTCTCTTTAACACAATGATGCCAATTATTTATATCGGAAAGTTTCGTTATATAATTTATCAAATCATCTTCAACGGCATGCTAAAAATATTGTTTTCTTGTTCAGTTAAATGGAAAGGTGTTTCCCTTTTCTTTTGAATAAAGGAAAATAACAATTTGATCAAAATCAATTCCCAATTAGTGCATTAGCACTAATTTTAGGGTGACTTGTTTTTCATCAAAGTTGCTCAAGCGATTCTCACAGACATTGTTACTGAAGTGTAACACTCAAGCTTGCCTGCGATGAAATTATGACTATGCGATGGATGTTGACCAAATAGTAAAGACATGTTTAGGCCTTGTACTACCAAAACAAGCACACTGTTGCACAGTCTTCAGCAATAGTAATAATATTGTTTAAATGATTTTAGTGACGTACCAGTAAGTCAGACACATTCAAGGCTGCTTCTTAAAGTGGAACTAACCCACTATATGAGATTGTTTTAAAAATCTATTCAATATATGCTGAATAGTTGGTGGGTTCAGTATTATGTGATTTGAACCTTGCATTTATGAGTTATAGAGGTTTGAAATCTCAATATGCAAATTTGATGGCGTCTACTAAGGAATTTGCCATAACTTATTTAGACTTTTTCAAGAAGAACTTATTTTTTGAAATGTGCAAAAAAGTTATAAAATCATTTATAAAGACTGAAAATATTCTGTAAGTTTTCAAATGTCAATAATCAGCACAAGGGCGTTTTTGTATAATAAATGAAGTCTTAGTAGACGTCATCAAATTTGCATATTGAGATTTCAAACCTCTGTAACTCATAAACGCAAGGTTCAAATCACAAAATACTGAACCCACCAACTATTCAGCATATATTGAATAGATTTTTTAAACAATCTCATAGGGGTTAGTTGCACTTTAATATGGAATGTATTCTCTGTGTCTCCTTGATCGCAGTCTGAATTCTTTTAGTCCAATTTCAATGTATTTGCATATGGGATGCAAGATTGTACATATATATCCCTTGATACCCATGTTAAGATGATACTGCCTTCGAACAGTGATTACAACTGTACCAGTAAATGTAGTAAACACATTTTTGTAAGCCTTGAGTGTTGTCTGCTTAGTGGTACATTGTACATGTAGTTGTTATTGATAAATGTTTATAGGCTTTTGTCAATAAGGTAGGTAGGTACATGTATCTGACTATAGTTTATATGGGATGGTTATTAGTACAAGTTAATAGTAGAAATGTGCAAAGTTCTGGGTAAGAACAATGTACATGTAAGTGACCACTGATCAAATCCTAAATTCTCCTCTAGAATCTTTGAATTCTGAAGGAGAATTTGGATTTTGATCATAAGTGAGTCACTTACACTGTTCTTGTATGAAGTCCTTGGTGATTTTAAAATGGAATGGGTTTACACTTGAATAATCATGTTAACATAACCTTACCATTTTTGAAGGACTAAAAATGGTCACTTCTAGAGTATTTAATTAAATTTTGAAATGATTTACCTGGGATTGAAGCCTTATGGCTCTATAATATAAGAAACACCCCTTTACTTCTGTATAATAGTATAAAACTGACATGGGATCTCTTTTTCTTCCCCATTCTAATCCCTAGCTAGCACTGGGGGCTTAAAATGTTCAGCAAATCTGGCTGAAGGCAAGTTGTATGTGGGCAAGAATACCATTCTGCGACCTACTGCTGCTAGTCAAGGCAGTATACATCCAGCTAAACCAATACTAGCTTTACAACATGATTTGCAAATGAATAGAATTCTTGCGATGGTTCCCCCTGGGTTGCACCAACTCCAAGTGGTCTGTTAGGCCTAGTTCAGACGTCGTGCTAATCATGAGCCGTTCTCATTTCAAACAATAGATAATGAGGTGGCTTATTTTGACGTAATTAAGAACGGCTCTTGGAAAGTACGGTGTTTGAACTAGGCCTTAGCTACTGTTGGATTGTCACATTAATGCATTGCTTGAATTCTATTGATTTGGTTGGTTTACACATTATTGTAGTAAACATACTTGGTTAGGTTATGTTAAGAGTAGAAAGCAAGTTTGTTTGTGCTTCTTTTGTCATTCAAGCAAAGAAGAAGAGAAATTAACTGTACTTTTTTCATATTGGATCTAATAATTTTAGTTTCAAAGTTATTAGTCGCTTGGTAATAGTTCATATTTTTCCGAGTCTTTATTTATGCTTGCTGAAAGTACCCTACAAACTATTTTACGAATTTTAGTTTTGTTTCACTTGAGCATTGAAAGATATTACATGTTTGTATACTGTCGGTAAATCTGCTTTTTGTCTGCTATTTGCTTTTGAAATCATACTATTTGCTTTTGAGATCATACATGTATAGTATCTTGCCATTTAGTAGTGCATTAACTAGTACTAGATACAACATGAGCAGCTGTACTGTATGACATTGTAATTCTCATACAGTATGGATACAAATATTGTATCAGACTTGTCATATGGATCCATATAAATATATAAGTGAAATTCTTGTTCCAACTCTAAAAAAAATTTTCAAGATACCAGTAGTTTGCCAAAAACAGGAAAAAATAAAAAAGTTACAGTTTATGCAAATGAAGACAGCTTTTGATCAGAAATACCAGCTCTGCCATGGGTTATGATTTCCATTGTGTTTCCTCATGAATAATTAATGAATTTGATAACGATCAAAAACTCATCAAAACTTATTATTAAGTTATTACCACAAATGATGTAGAGATGATGTTATTGAAAAATTAAAATGATGAAATCATTTAAAATAAAGATCTTTAAAAAATAAAGACATGTTTTTTATCTTAACATCACCAACCATATGTGAAAAACTATAATAGCTAATATCCATTTCTCTTGTTTATATTAATTTTTTGAGTATCTAATTGAAAAAACAAAGTTACAGTTTTGCAAATGTTTTATAAAGGTCAAAGAGTTATTGGCATCATTTGGTGATCTCAGAGCCTTCAACCTAGTAAAGGACAGTGCGACAGGACTATCCAAGGGTTATGCTTTCTGTGAATATGTTGACATTGGAATTACTGATGTGGTATGTATCGAGCATGTGAATGACAGCAGTGGTCTTCAGTAATGATAATAATGGATTACTGATGTATGTATCGAGCATGTGAATGACAGCAATGGTCTTCAGTAATGATAATAATGATGACAGTGAGGATGATGGTGATTATAATAATGGTGATGATGATGATGATGTTCATTATTGGTTGTGATGATGTTCAGTGCTGGTTGTGATGATGGTGATGACAATGATGTTTCGTGTCAGTTGTGATGATGATGGCAATGAAGGTCAGTGATGATGATGACCATGTTCAGTGTTGGTTGTGATGATGTTGGTGATGACAATGATGGTCAGTGATGGTGATGACGATGTTCAGTGTTGACAATAATGATGTTCAGTGTTGATTGTGATGATGCTCAGTGTTGGTTGTGATGATGTTCAATGTTGGTTGTGATGATGATCAGTGTCTGTTGTGATGATCAGATGATAATAATGATTAGTGATTGATGATGGTGTTGATAGTCATTTATTTTATGTAGAACGTTTATACCACAATGTAGACAAAAGTTAAACCAAACTACCTCTGTTCACTACTAGGCTATCCATGGACTGAATGGCATGCAACTAGGAGAGAAAAAGCTCATTGTACAGAGGGCCAGTGTTGGAGCCAAACAAAATATCAACAATGTATGTATTACATGAGCTTGAATAATTGTTGCCATTGTGGAACATCTGAAATCAGTAGCGTTTTATTTGATATTCATCCAACCAGTCCATTCATTTATTCATTCATCCCTACCTCCTTCCATGTCCAACAATCATTCACTTATATATCTACCTTTCATCCTTCCATTATCCATCCATCAATTCATCCTCCCATCCATCCATCTATTTATCCACCATGCATCCATTCAACCATCCATCCATCCATCCATCCATCCATGCATTCATTCATTTATTTAGGTTTGTTTATTTGTGTATACAGCCCCAGGCCATCAACATGTTACCAGCTCAGTTCCAGATCCCTGGCTTAGACATCACCATGGCCAGTCAAGCAGGACAAAAGTTGACAGAAGTACTGCAGCTCATGAATATGGTGACACCAGAAGAACTATGCGATGATGAAGAGTTTGAAGGTATGAAACGTTGCATGGCTGTAATTCATACTAGGATATCAGCTCAATGTTATAGAGTCGTTTTTTTATGAGTGGGGGAAGTAGTTACGGTATGGTTCGTGCCGTGCAGTGACGGTAATGTACCATGCAGTGACAGTATCCAAGCATTGAGCAATGATTTTGCATGCTGTGATTTAGTTGAATACATGTCTTTGATTCTGTACCGTGAGCGTAACTCCATGCCGTAGGTTTCCCACTCATATGAAAACAACTCTACTGTTATCACTGATTTCATTACATTGTGACCACCCGGGACAAAAGGTGCGACTTGTAACTTTGCAATTAGTTGCTGCATCCAGCATATTTGATGTCTATGATTGGCAGAAGGCTATAGCTAATACACCAGTCTCAACGTTCATCTCAAGTGGTTGCATAGAGTCATTTTCATATAATTGGGAAGGTCACCATGCTTTTTGATTGGTTCAGAAAGGAAGCCATTTGAGTGTCACGGTACCGTAGGTTTCCCACTCATACGAAAATAACTCTAATGATGCAAACAGTAAAATGAAAGAGATTTATTAACATCGTAGCAGCAAAATCATTCCAGCCTCTACATTGTACAAGTGCAGTAGGGGTATGTGCAAAAACAACATAGGTGATCACTCACTGATCAAATGTAAATGTAATGTATTTGGAACTTGATTAAATTTAAAAAAAAAAATCCTAAATTCTCCTCTAGAATCTTTGAATTTCAAAGGAGAATTTGGATTATGATCACAATTCACCTACACATTCTTGCATTGGACCCCAGAGACCACCTTCCAAAGTATCATTATGTGGGTAATACCAGGCACGGATCTGGAAAACGGTCAAATTTTCAAAGTAGCAGTAAATATACATTTAATAAAGCTCTCTTGAATGTATAATAATTTATTCATAAAACTTGTTTAAAAGTACAAAAACGGCCAGTCCAGAAAACTGTCATAAGCAAAACGGTCATATTTTTTTCTGGGTCTGCGCCTGAATACTACATGTATGTGCTGTTTGGAATTGGAGCAACTTTTGTACAAATGTGAAAAACCTGCCGGCACCGATGCAAGACCATGACAATGTTTCTAGGATTGTAACGGAATCTGTGCTGTTTGATTTTTTGATTTGATTTTTATATTCCGTTTACACCATTTTTTTACAATGTTATTAATAAATAAGGTAGAATGTTTTGCAGATAGTTAGGTGTTGGGATACCTGAAAATACTGTGACCATGTCATGCAGTGCCATGTGTTGTGTTTTTTATTTATTTACAGTATGAAATCTACTCTATTCAGATAGTACTATGGTGAGCCTAATGTATTCTCTGTTTTCTTCAGAAATCTTTGACGACGTCAGGGAGGAGTGTAGCAAGTATGGTAACATAGTGAGCATGGAGATTCCTCGACCAGTGGAAGGAGTTGAACCTCCAGGATGTGGCAAGGTACATACATGTATACTATATGTTACACTTTGATATGCCATAGCAAAACAGAAACTTCTTCTGCATCTTGGAGAAAGTGATAGAAAGAAGAGTGATGAAGAACTAGTCAATTCCAAGATGGAGTTCATTATTTTTATTTTTTTACTGATTACTGGTATATGTGTTTCTTGATTATCAGCCTTTTTTTTGAACTTGCGACATTGGCTGACAATAAAAACGTGTTTTTTTGGCCAGGAAAAGTAATGTGTTTTGTCTTGGCTAAATAACAATGTAAAAGTATGAACTATAAATAATCACTAAAAATATCATTAATCAAGAACATTGATGATGACGATTGATGATGATGATTGATGATGATTGATGATGATTGATGATGATGATTGATGATGATGATGATGATGATGATGATGATTCCATAGACGGCAAAAGCTAAGACTCAATTTACAAGTACTTTGTACAGTAGCTTTCGACTTCATTTGATTACACAACTCCAAGTGAAACACTAAATTTATGATGATTTGTTTTTGACAGATATTTGTGGAGTTTGTTTCCATCGATGATGCCAAACAAGCGTCGCATGCTCTTGGTGGAAGGAAATTTGCCAACAGAGTGGTTGTTACCTCCTATTATAGCCCTGAAGAGTATCACAACAAGATATTCTACTAAGAAGTGTGTCGTTACCATACATTCTAACTCACTTTAAATTGAAGGTGTCTGTGTAATAATCAGACTGGATCAAAAGTGATATTCTTCTATTTTTTTTTTACAATTCTAGAGGAGAATTTGGATTTGGATCGCCAGTCACTTACACTGTTCTTGCATGAACTCTTTCAATTATTAGTACTTGTGGTGATAAATTTAGTTTTCATTTCAGCATTTAGTTGTGAATACAAAATCCTCAACTAGTTTAGTAGCAACAGACACTAAGTATATACAGTACATCTTATTTATGCTTGATTACAACCTTAATTACCGGTAGCATGAAATCCAATTCATATTGAATACATTTACCATCTGTCATACACTCAAAGATGTATATGTGGGCCTCTTTGCACCAGGGGGGAGGGATATCCCCTGATGTCATGGGTGTGGCACATGCAATTTGGTTTACAGAATGTAGTTTTTTTAAATACTTTAAATGCTAAAAATCCAGTGAAAATTAGTTATTAATTATTTTAATTAATTAAAATACTTATATTAACACAAATCTGTTTAAGACTAATGTCTGTTACTAATAAACCTTTGGTGTTCAGTCACATGATAGATGTATTGTGAACAACTCATTAACTGAGCCAAAGATTCCATTAGGAATGGCTCCACCTGATGGCAAAGAAAGTTTGGCCATGTATTTTAGCCAACAGAAGGTTGAAAGCTAGATTTTGCTAGACTGTGAACAGTCCCTCTTTTCCCTCCAGACTCGGTCGAACGAGAGAAAAACAGTCCTGGACGCGCGAGAATTGGGGAGAGTTTAGAGATTTTGCTAGTAAGTTAGTTTTTTTACTGTCTAGTACAAACACTTGGCTGTTTTCCTGCAAGAGGGTTATCAGTATTTAAGTTAAAAAGGAATCTACTTTTATATATATGTTATACCGTATTGTAATCTATCTGACAGTAAATGGAAACTAGCGAGTACACTAGTATGGCCTGCATCGGTGTATTATGATAAATTCAATGGGTAAAGGAAATCTATAACACCATAAATTAACTTTACTGACGTGTCGAGCCTTAGCCCTTCGTCAGAGCTCTCACGAAGGGCTAAGCCTCAAAACGTCAGTAAAGTTAAGTACTCTTTTTTACAGTTGTATAGATTTCCTTTAACCATTGAATTTTACTAAGGTAGTTACAGCTTATTTCAAAATAGAGTCCAATTTAGAAAAGTGTGAAATAGTACTAATTTTAAATAGTACTAAATATAGTGCTATTTCTATTGTTTTCTATTGTTTCATTAGTGCTATTTAGTACTAATTAGTTATTTAGTTTTCAAGCTTTTCTAAATTGCACTCTAGTTTGATGTTAGACATTCTGTCTTGAGTTAACACTTATGCCGTGTTTACACTTGAGTGCTCTACCAAGGTACAAATCAGAAAACTATTGTTTGTTGCGTGGTGACCGCTCAACAAATAATAGTTTTCTGATTTGTACCTTGGTAGAGCGCTCAAGTGTAAACATGGCATTAGACTATTTTATAACCATTATTGTTGAAGTGCGATTGCTTGACTGATTGGACGTCAATCAAACAACGTGGGTGTGTCCAGACTTTAACCAATCATAGCAAAGCTAGTTTGATGGTCTTCTAGACTGGAGTTTGTCTGAAAGCATTGTAATTTCCAGGCTCGCTCTTCAATGATAACCGTCTTGTAACTTCTTTGTCAGTAATTGTCATAGAGTCGTTTCGTATGAGTGGGAAAGTTACCGCACCATCACCGAACCACGACTTGCAGTATTGAAAGAGTTTGATTAGATGAGATGCATCTGCACGCTTTTTGATTGGTTCAGAAAGGAAGCCATTTGAGTGTCACGGTTTCCCACTCACATGAAAATGACTAATACAGTTGTGTTCAGTAACTGTTTTTGTGTTGTGTTCAGTAACTGTTTTTGTTCATTGACTATGGCACCATTGTGTTTGGTCAACTGAACCAAACTGTAAAATGGTCTATTATTTTGAGTCTCCCATCTGTTTCTCTGATCCTAAACTGATATTTTTTATCATGTACAAACAATGTAAAGAAATAAACGTTTTCCTCCTATTTATCAGTTTTAAACTCATTCGTTGAGTAGTACCACAAACTGGGCGAGCAATTCGATGCAATATGGGACAGGGGTTCCCTATCAGCTATTGGTCTCCTAAGACCCTATGATAATTTAATAATAATAATAATTTAATATTTATATTGCGATTGTTACATAGGGAGATGCTCACACGCGCATTACAAGGTATTGCACTAATTACAATAACAATATACTAATTACTAATAATATAATAAATCTAATAAAAGAATATAAATAATAGCATAGTAAATTATGCAAAAATGGCCGCTGCTACTTAGCATAATAGTTGAGCATTTATGTTTTAAGTAGCAAAAAGGTTCAAACTGATAGCAAATGCTCCAAGAAAGTTAGTCTGTGAGTTTGAAGGTGAAAATTTTAAATTCCTGCGATGTTATAAGGACTTTATAGTGTGAAAAAACATGAAAACGAGGCTCTAAAGGCCTCGGTTGATAAACACATACAAAACTCTCTGTTTTTGATCCGTAATAACTTCTTAAATATTAGGTCTATAGCAACCCAACTTTCCAATTTTGTGTATTTTGAAGTACTCTTTCCGATGGCTGAAACCATTTTGTACTGTGAAGGTTTTAGTTTGTCTATTTCAAAGGCACGGAATTATGCAGAGGGTCTTATCACGTTTGGTTAGAAGACCCGGGACCCCACAGAGGACCACCGAACCATGTGCCTGCCGAAGTACTGAGTGATTTATTTGGTGGTACTTTTGATATTACACCACTTGAGGTAGACCTGTCTGGGACTGGAATAAATACACCATCCACTCCTTTCGAAAGCGTGTATAATTATATGAATTTGAAGTCAAACAACTTGAGTGCATGTTTGAATACATACGCTATATGCCCCCAAATAGGGTATGGTTTTTGCCCTCCAGATCCTTAAATTGGGTACCATATTTTGCTTGTTCGCCTTAAAATAAAATATTCCGATCTTTAAATAGGGTACACTTGTTTCATTAATTTTCAATAAAAAATCCGCTCAGCGTAACATCCAGCGTATGTACTTCTGATATTAGCGATTTCAAAAGGAATAGTATTAACTTTTTCCTTAAATTTCAGTTAAAAATCCTTGGAAAGGATATGAATTTTCAAATTTTCATCCTTAAATAGGGTCAGGGTTTCGACATCCCGGGGGCATACCCTTATCCTAGATTTCTGGGATTCCACCCTCAGAAAATAAAGATACTGTGCTCCTGTACTGTGCTAGTGTATAAACTCATTTAAATTTTATATATTATTTAGCATAGTTTGACTGTGACTTTTGGAATGGTCCAAAAACATCATATTAATCTATATGTATTGCTAAAGTCAAGAGAGTATCGAACTGGAAGTTCAATTTAGCTAATAACAATGGTGCCCCCTAAGCCTCGGTATCAAGTAAAACAGAAACTCAATTTCTGGTTATATTTTTTAGTCAGCACTGACAATAAGAACAAACGACCTGATAATTTTCTTGATAATTGATCCTGATAATTTTCGTATCAAAAATGTACTACAAATTTATCAATGGACTATATGCAACTATATATCCTGTGTAGATTCCAAAAGATACTGTGGAATTCAAACATACAAGGGTTTCAGTTGCAAAATTATACATTTCAGTGTATTCCGATTGCGCACTATTTAAAATTCGACAAACAAACAAACAAAAATTATACATAGATAGTTGTGATATCCGGATCCACGCGAAGAGAGCTAGAATTTGGTAAGAACTTGTACATTGAGAGATACAGTAGAACTAGAAGTTTCAGTAACCAGAAATACACCATCTTCTCTTTGGTGGGGTTTTCAAGCCCGCACTAAATGAAACCATTTTATCAACCAAGAATAAAACCGGGAAAACACAACAAAGAAATTATGAATCATATTGCAAAGTATTTTGCATACAAATATTTAAAATCATCATCATCATCACGAGATGATGATGATGATGATGATGATGATGATGATGATGAAGACTTTATAGAGGGTAAGCACATAAAAGTGAAACTAAAAAGGAGTAATAGACTTTTATCTTACAATTTTCTTTGACACGTTTTCAGGCCCCTCTATTTTCCAGAGACCCCTCAGGCCCAGTTCCCGTCACTGCTAATATCCCCCGCTCATTTACCTGTTTACAAACCTGTTACTTCTCCCACCTCCCCCGTAGCCTGAGTATCAGGCTTTTTGAAGGCCGGCCTGACTCAGGTTAGCCTCCCCGTATATATAGAGGATATTACATGGGCGCGCGGAGATACGAATTTTATCTTCGAGTGTTGATGATATCTCTCACGAGTGAGCGCAGCGAACGAGTGAGAGATATTCAACACGAGAAGATAAAATTCGTATCTCCAAGCGACCATGTAATATTCTGTTTATTATATAATTATCGATGAAACATTTTTTTTTGTTTTGAAATAATTTTTACTTTACGATATGATATCTTCACATGTGAAGATAACATGTTATCTTCACGTGTGAAGATATCAATTTTTCGAAGGAGAGAAATATAGATATTTCATCGATAATTATATAATAAATGATAATATGTGGAGGTATTGTACTAGGACGGGACTCGGAAGGCATTCATGCGCTGCATGGAATGCATGGTCATTGCGGTGTGTTGGAATGCACAACTTTAGCACGTATTCTGTACAATAGAGCAGCATGACAAAGGAAACATAACACAAATAAGATGCGGTTGTCATACTCTAGAAATGGGCATGCAAAAGTCTTCGGGTTTGAGAATAATATTTGACCATGTCAAAGTGTTTCAATGAACTTGAAACTTTACGGTTATTGAATGTGCTACCTAAACTAATTGACTTGGTAGTTAGAGAAAATTTCATCACGGAATTTTTCAGTTTTACCCATTCCAGTGAAGACAAGTGAAATCTTTGACAAAAGACAGAATACATATCTTTACTGGAACTCGTATTTTTCAAAATCGAATGAAGCGATTTCTTTCCATTTTCCAAAAGGAGTATTGAAAAGGTTGCAGAACAATATGAGCTCAAAAGAAGCTTACTTAAAGTCCATAAAGCGAAGTTTTCGGACACCCGACTCAATTGTTTAGGATTGTTTACAAATTCGCTACCAAATAGTTCCGATTCGATCTATTTGTAAACGCTTCCATAGAAATCATCGAAACTTCGTAAACTTGAAGACGACCATGTGAACTTCAAGTACTAAAGACAATTTTTTAAACAAACGTCTACTCTCTCTGAAAATCGAATTTATTCAAAAAGCGTAATAACGTCATGCTGGCGCTAGAATAACTCCGATCCTGATGAAACATATATCATGGCAAACTTTAATCTATCTCTAGACTTGATATAAAAATTGATTTTAAATTAGTTTGTCAGCAACAACGTATTTTCCGTTCAAACATGGAAGGCAACGCCACCGAAAAACCCAGTCTAGCCACCTTAAATAAACATCATAAAAAATCTATTTTTATCACATGGCTATATAGTAGAATCCTGCAGACAGGATCTCGAGGAATGGAGAGAAATAAAGGGGAGGTGGAAAGGTAGAATGTAGAGCCTCTACTTCTACTGTTTTGTACTGGGAAATCATAGGGGAAACTGATGAAAAGAAAAACTGTCAACTTTTGGCCGTTTCAAACGCAATCTTGGGTTCCCTGTGGAATCGGCAGGCTAGGTTACCTGGCAAATATATCAAAAATCAAAATGGAGGACATGGCCGAACCTAAACCACTGGAGAAAATTGAATACTGGGCCAGTCGTTGGGAGGAATCCGACGGTAATCCTCCGTGGCATAAATCCTTTGTTCAACCATGTTTAGAGCAGCACTACCAGAAGCTTATACCTACCCACGGACAAGCATCGAAAGTCAGAATATTTCAACCTCTGTGTGGCAAATCTCTCGATATGCTTTGGCTCGCAGAAAAGGGCTTCCAAGTTGTTGGTCTAGAAGCGGTAGAAACAGTGATCCAATATTTCTTCAAGGAGAATAACGTAGCATTTGAAGTGAAAACTATTCCAGGTTCACCTCACATCAAGTATTACTCTTCACTTGACCAATCCAAAGACATCATTGTCTACAACATGGATGTGTTTGACGTTTCTGTCGACAAACTGGGCGGGCAATTCGATGCAATATGGGACAGGGGTTCCCTATCAGCTATTGGTCTCTATACTGATAATCGTGGTCAACGCTATGCCGACATCTTACGTGGGCTGCTTCGACCACATGGTCGAATAATGATTGAAACTCGCATTTGGTTAGAAGATCCGGGACCCCACAGAGGACCACCGAGCCATGTGCCTGCCGAAGTACTAAGTGATTTATTTGGTGGTACTTTTGATATTACGCCACTTGAGGTAGACACGTCTGTAATTGTGGATCCAAATCCTATCAATAGAGTGTATAATTTGATGAGTTTGAAGTCAAAATAACTGGGTGCTTGAATACCGTACACTAGTAAAATATTTCCTTTTTATATATCTATTTGTAAATGTAATTATGTCTTAATTTTTCTTTTTATAGTCTTGTAAAGCGCTTTAGAATATTTATAATTTTAGCGCTATATAAATTTCAATTATTATTATTATTATTATTATTATTATTAATTAAGTGTCCCCGATTAGTGTACCACTTGTGGTATGCTAGAAGTCATGACACGTTAATAAAGTTTATGTATGTGTATGGAATCCACCGTGGTGAGGAATGGCTACGAATTTACATATCACTACCACACCCACTTTTGTTGATAAATTATTGAAATTACAGACAATACAGTCCGATTTAGTAAAAGCGGGAAGAGTTTATAAAAAGCTTTATCCGACGACCTTTATAGAAGAAATATGATTGAATCAATAAATAGTTGAGCAGGGTGGAGACATTGTCATTGGGTCTTTTCCAGGATTTGTTTCAAATATTGCCGGCTGCAGTACGACACTTTTGAAAACATATACTATTCTTCCCAGTAAACTGCGACACTATCGATTTTGAAACGCCGCTCGTGCCAATTGGAATGTAGTCACGTGATGCACTTTTTTGTACCTCGTGATCACTTGTGGACGTACTTCGGTCCGTTCATCTCCCCTCCCGCCGTGTCATGATTCGTTCTAAGTTCTAGAAAAGGACGAAGTTGAAAACTAGTAAAAGCTAAATCCCCCACATATATCAAGCAAGCTCTTTAGCCTTAGAAAAACATCTACGGCGACATGCAAGGCACACTGAAAATTGCTTTCTCCCGGGCCCCGGTCCTCATCAAAGATCAAATGATCAGTCATCGTGCCAATATTAATATCGCAAAATATCTTGTCAATTTCAGGCGTGGGAGCCATCCGTTTTGATTGGTTGATGAAGAAAGCAAGCCTAATTAATTAGTAGTGTTACTAACGCTACCTTTCTATAAACTTGAGTTTTTCCACTATAGAAAATACACGTGCAACAAACTGGTGTAGTAATTTTACTGTGGTTATTTAATGAATTCTTGCCCAACGTTTCCGACAAAATCAAACTCTAGCTTGCTTATAAACCTCGTTACAAACGCATCACGTGGTGCCAAAAACTTGTTCACATGGTACAAAATTCACATCACGTGGTTACAAACACAGACGCTACGAACGCGGTAAAAAAATCGACTGTGTCGCAGTTTACTGGGAAGAATAGTATGAGTAGTATGAGTGTAACGGCTGAACGTGGAAAAAGCGGTAGGTGAACAAGTTCTGCTACTGAGAGAGACGTTTCAACTTTTTCACAGGTATTTACCTTCCTGAACGAGTAGGGGAAAAAAGCTGCTCGCAGGGTAGTATTCTGCTTGAGGACCTTGGCTTGAGTTGCTTGGTTCACGTCTAGACTAGAGCCATGACATTCAGATACTGACACGAGTGTCACCATAACATCATTATTACTCGTGCCCAGGCCTAAGGCCGGCACGAGTCTAAGATTACAGGCCGTAGATTTTTTTGTTCATCCCGGTCGCAAATCTCATTCTCGTACCCAGAGCCCACTCCTCGTTTGGTTGGTCGTTGGCTCTGGGAAACCCATTCTCGTACCCAGAGCCCACTCCTCATTTGGTTCGTCGCTGGCTCTGGGAAACCCTGAAATTTTAGCGAATTTCATTGGCTGTTGAAATCAACAATGAATGATCGTATTTGATTGGTCCATGAGATAAACAAAGATTCAAACTTGCAAAGCGAACGAAGCGAATGACAGCGACGGTTGTAGTGATTTCATACAATATTATTTTCAAAAACTATATACCTTTTTGAATTTAATAAATCAATGGAAACTGTGTTGACATAAATTCGTGAAGGGAGATTATAAAAGTAACGGCTACAGACACAATCTGGACACAATCGATCGTACTCGCTTTGAGCATTCAAAGGAATATTTTTATAATTCGAGAGAAACAATAATAAAGCGGAAGACAGGAAGGTTCACATGCAAGATTATATTAGAACATGTATTTATCGTCCAGCCTTTATCGCAACAGAGCCAGAGAAGAACCGGTGTGAACGTCGAAGGGATTTTAAACGGCTACACGAAGATAAATGTACAAACTTGTGTACTTGTTACATTGTTTGAATACAGCTGTATTCAAACCAACGTGAACACTACGTAGCCAGTAGACTCTTCCACAGTACCCGCTCTCAGCGGTCTTTAGTATGAGCATGCGCTCTGACGACTTGGTCGTCAAAATTTGACGACCGAGCAACAGGGTTTCCCAACCTCGTCCCCTTCTCGCTATTTTCAAAATGTCTTTTTGTTTTGTTTTTGTTTTTGTTTGCGCGCGCTATTTGTTTACAACGTAATAGCCGTTAGTTTTGACGAATTACTACCATTTTACACCCTGAAGATGGACCATGTGTCCGAAAGCTTGGTTTTAAAATAAAAATGTTTTGGTTGAAGAAACAAACAAACTAATCATGTCTACACCAACCAGCAAATAATTACTTGATCTACTTTCAACATTGTTGAAAGCTGGTGGCAAACCGTTTCAACATCGCTATTCAACAAAATCGAACGAATGTTGAATACAATGTTGAATCCGTTTGCCAGGGCCTTGATATTCGAGAACTGAAACAGAGACACATGGAAGTCTTGAAAGTTTTTATCAGTTACATGTATACCAACTTGAAGTTTCTGTTGAATTGTAAAGAAAATCATTACAAAATTAACCTGGATTTTCGGCAGTTGACAGCAACGAAGTCCTATGAAGCTTACTTCACGACCCATGTAGTATGTGAATGTCATGGCATTCTCGTACCCAGAGCCCGCTCGTCATTTGGTTTGTCGCTGGCTCTGGGAATCCCTGAAATTTTAGCGAATTTCATTGGCTGATGAAATCAACAATGACTGATCGTATTTGATTGGTTCATGAGATCAACAAAGATTCAAACTTGCAAGGCGAACGAAAGGAATGACAGCGACGGTTGTATTTTCATACAATGGTATTCCGTTATTGAATTATAAAGCTATGGAAATGAGAGTGACTGTGTAGACATAAATTGATCTGAATTCGTAAAGGGAGATCTAACAATACATAAATTATACTAGGCTAACCATAGGTCAAAAATTGCGACCTCCGAATTCGAAAACCAAGACAAATTGACAATCCTCCATGTACGTAAAAATGTTTTGATTTCGCGATCGTTTCTTGTCCATTTCAGCCGTGGGAACGGTCCATTCTGATTGGTTGATTTTTATAGAGATGTGATTGCCGCTGTCATGTTACATAGGAGGCTAGTTATTGCAAGCCTGTGTACTACTGAACAGTTTTAGAAATCTATTGACATAGAATTTATAAGCCATCTACGCTTCGCTAAGACGGCAATTATTATCACTGAAGAAAGACATTAGTATCAATCAATAAAAATCAACATACACTTTTTTTCTTTATCAATGTACGTACTCGATTTTCAGTATTCATTTTGCTACACTTATGAACGGTCTCTTATGAACACCTATATCTTGAATTTAGAATAAAGATTGGTACGGTTGGCGGCACGATATAAAACGAAGGAGCTGTTAGGCAGATAATTCAGTGACAATGTCTCTGCATCTGGGATGACTTGGTTTCCAAGAGCTAGCATTTATACGGTACATTCGTTTCGATTCGATCGAACGCTGTTACTTTATATGTTGCAGTCCACAGTGACAATCAGTGCAGCGACTTAGCACACAACAGAGCTGAAAGACTAATATAATAACATTGCCTTCCCCTCGATATGTTGCTAACTAAAGCGATCGTCAACAATAAATGAAGATCTTTACATAATTCCATCGAAGAATCGGATATAAAGTACGAGCAAAAAGGCTTCGAATCCACTCTGAGCACGAGATCGCGAGTCACAAATGCCCAAATGAACGACGGGAACATACGATATATGACGTCAGGGTAAAAGTCACGTGAAAAAAATCTTTCTCCACCCACTGAAAAACACAAATCGAGAATCGAGCTGGCATCTGAATACACAGGAAGCCCAACCAAAGATTAGCGTTGCTCCCAGTTCGCTCGCTGGGGCTCGCTCACTGGTCGCAAAAAGTAAAGTAACGGCTACAGACACAATCGATCGTACTCGCTTTGAGTATTCAAAGGAATATTTTTATAATTCAAGAGAAACAATAACTGAAAGCGGAAGACAGGAAGGTTCACATGCAAGATTATATTAGAACATGTATTTATCGTCCAGCCTTTACCGCAACAGAGCCAGAGAAGAACCGGTGATGAACGTCGAAGGGATTTTAAACGGCTACACGAAGATAAATGGAAACTTGTGTACTTCTATATTTTGAATATTAACCAACGTAAATACTACGTAGCCAGTAAACTCTTCCATTGTAAAGAAAAGCGGTCTTTAGTGAGAGCATGCGCTCTGACGATTTGGTCGGCATTTGACGACGAGCAACGGGTTTCCCAGAGCCAGCGACAAACCAAATGACGAGCGGGCTCTGGGTACGAGAATGAATGTCATGGCTCTAGTCTAGATCTAGCCTCCTTAGCAGCCGTCCTTAGTTTCGTAGCCTTGCGTGACGAAACTAAGGGCGGCTGCTAAGGAGGCTAGTCTAGATCAGACGTGAGCGTGAACCAAGCGGCAACTCAAGGTCCTCAAGCAGAATACTACCAACGAGGGTTTGTTCGGATGTAACGCAGGCTATCTGACGAGTGAAAAGTGTCGTGTCTTGCGACGCCATTTTGGATTTCTCCTCATGGTCTAGTTCCCAGTCCCACTCGATCGCAGATTTGCGACGGGTATCAACAAAAAAAAATACGGTCTGTAATCTTAGACTCGTGCCGGCCTTAGGCCTGGGCACGAGTAATAAATAGGTACCTCGGCTCGGTGTCTGAAAACCTCACAACGTACTGTTCTCTTCACTGGTGTATCAACTCACTTCGATTCGTTTAGTTCTGAAGATCTCTAAACGGCCCTTTGCAGCGCACTAGTACTTGATTGATAAATCCGTATCTCTATGAATTATTGTGGTTATTTTGAAAACAAGACGACATACTAGTAACCTTCCTCCAACTGACAATGTGTTGTTAGAGCCTTCGGTGATTTAATGTATGACTCGGTAGAACATGCTTTGTAAAATCGATTTCAAAACTCAGCGAATCATAGAAATGACAATGACTGATAGTTTATTTGGTGCCATAAATATATCCATACCAAATATAAATAAACTAGACATCGCAGCGTGATCCACATGCATGGTGACTCGAACAATCATGAACAATATTTCCTGCATTCTGGGCTTTCAAATCAGTGATTTACTTACAACTGAACCGATTTCAAAACTCAGTAAAATAAAGATCTATCAGTGTTATAAGCTTACCACTGACAACACACAATTACAGCGATACAAAGTATAGAAGACATTTACTTCGTTTAGATTTCAATCTTGTGTCAGTTGTGCGCCCCGGGGGGGGGGGGGGGGGGTGGGTACTCCCATATACATCTATTCCAAAAATCCGGCGTTGTCTCCGCCGAAAGCAACAGGCAAGAAGCTGGCGACCGCAAAGGGCATTGGGACTTTCTCCTTTTTCATTTATTCATCCGTAGATATTTTGACAACATGCATTTTCAAATGGCCGAATAGTTCCAAATGATTGCTATTCAACGCTCGTAGATAACTTCTCAAGTACCACGGATAAATTAATTAATTAGGAGATTCCCAAAGTCCTTTGCGGTCGTCAGCCTCTTGCTTGTTGCAACGATATTTAGAATAGGTGTATATGCTATATAGGTATGTGCCCCCAAATAGGGTATGGTTTTTGAACCTCCAGATCCTTAAATTGGGTACCATATTTTGATTTTTCACCATAAAATAAAATATTCGATCTTTAATTTGGGTACACTTTTTTTAATTTTGACTAAAAAATCCGCTTAGCGTAACAGCCAGCGTATGTACTTCTGATATTAGCGATTTCCAAAGGAATACTATTAACTTTTTCCTTAATTGGGTCTATATTTCAGTGACAAATCCTTGGAAAGGGTATGAATTTTCCAATTCTTCATCCTTAAATAGGGTCAGGGTTTCGACATCCCGGGGGCACACCCCTATCCTAAATTGTGTGCGATACTCATGTGCGATACTGATAGCATATTTCTAGATCTCTTCTTAAACTTCTCGCATTTTGCTTTGATCCCTATTATTTCATCATTTAAACATATGAGGTCATTTGAGCGATGTTTTAGTTGTTTTGAGCAATATTTGTTTGTGAAGAATGCCTCGTGACTCTCGTGTTGATCAGAGCCTTCGGTAATTATCTGAGCGGCTGGCACAGGGCGCATGCGCTGTAGTTATGTAGAACCCAGTTGGCGATTTGAAGCCAAAGACGAAGAATAAAGGGCGGGGGGGGGGGGGGGGGGGGGGGGGGGGGGGGGGGGGGGGGGGGGGGGGGGGGGGGGGGGGGGGTTGAGTGTGTGGCGATGGGGAGAAAATTAAACGGACCAGTTGAATAAATGGTGCGTGTAACGGGAGAGAAAAAAATGGTAGGTGAATGGTGGAGAAGTAATAAAGAATGTCGAACATGATGGTAAATGCTCGCAAGTGTTAGATAATATCCAACGATAAAACTTTTCAAGAAAGCATCAAATATTCATACAATTGTATTGTAGAAGTTTCAGCGATTTCTATCGTGAGAAAGTTTGTATACTGAAGTAAATGATCATACCATACACTGTAATTGGATAATGTTTGTATATCAATACCGAAGTACTGAGTGATTTATTTGGTGGTACTTTTGATATCACACCACTTGAGGTAGACCTGTCTGGGACTGGAAGAAATACACCATCCACTCCTTTCGAAAGCGTGTATAATTATATGAGTTTGAAGTCAAAAAACGGCTGAGTGATTGCATGAATACATAAGCTAGGGAGGCTCTCGGTAGGCTTTGGATCGGTTCTTTTTGTGGTCTGTATTCAAGCACTGACCGGCTGACTAGGACTAATTACAAATTGAGGTGCGGTCACCTTTATAGTGACGCGCACTAGCTGTCTATCATTATATCAATACCGGCGAAGTACTGAGTGATTTATTTGGTGCTACTTTTGCTTTTACACCACTTGAGGTAGACCTGTCTGGGACTGGAATAAATACACCATCCACTCCTTTCGAAAGCGTGTATAATTTTATGAGTTTGAAGTCAAAAAACGGCTGAGTACTTGCATGAATGCGTACACTAGCATGCGTTCGGCCGCTCAACCGTAATGGCTTGATCGCGGTAATCAATAACAGGAAAGTCCGTTTCAACTGACCACAAATTGCCCCAAAATTACTCAAAAAGCTTCATAAAGTATCCAACTTTATTTCTAAGCATTTATTTTTAAGGTTATAGGTTTCCAAACTCTCCATGCATAATTTCTTTTGAAGCGAAGGTAAATACAGGCCAAGGACCGTTGATACAACACTAAAATTGTGATTTTTGAACATTTCCCCATTTTTGAGATGAAAAGCAAGTGCACATATTTAAAATATGTCTGATAAACTTGCAATATTTATAGTAATTTCTTGGGAGATCGTTGATAGATTTCAAACAGTAAAGCAAAACGTTCAAAAATCGAGTAAAAAATATGTCATATTCCATACACATAGTTCACTTCATAAACCTCAGCCGATTTCAGTGATATGTTATGTTCTGCAACTAGTAACTGTGGAGTTATAAAAGATACGAAGACATTGTGAGAAATGCAATTCCAAACAGGTTTTTTTGGGGAAGCAAAGTTATGTTAAATATGCATTTGGGCTCAACATGCCGAAGAAATCGGTCAAAAACACAATCTTCCCCATTTTTGCCAATCAAAAATATTTTAGATAGCCTTTTACGTACAGCATAGCTTTTAATATTTTTGCTCACAAAACTTGGGAGATCTATAGTAGATTTCGAGTTAATGAAGCATCAAACTTGCTAATACAAGACGTTTTATGAAAATATAAGAGCTTACTAGGTTTATGAAGACTCTATTCTATGAACGTTTCTTCCTCGATCTTCATCAAAGCTGATTTCTTGAACAAAACTCAAGCGTACGCGACTAGACCGAAAGGGATCATGGGTAGATGGTACATTTTGATGTTTATGATCACATCGAGCACTATATCTGAATGTCTATTTGTGCTTTTATAACCACCAAGCGAGAGTACAACGCAGAACTTAACTTGGCCATGTCAGAATTAAAATATGTTGACATACCCATGCTCCCTTTCGGTTTGGTCGCATAGGCTTGACGGTCAAGTTCACCGACAACGTTTTATGAAATAGGTGTATTCAAGTCACTATCACATGTGTACTTATCATCGTTCCTACTTATGTAGAAGAGTTTCTTCAGTGCTTGCAAGAATTAAACGCGAAACCATCACTGGTAAATACCAAGACGCCATTTTGTCAACACAGGGATGTTCGCTTGCAGTGATAATAAAGTGCTTTAGAACAATCTATTAAAGTCCAATTGCGTTCTTCCATGATAAATTGAAATATCTATGTCTTCGTATAGCCTCTGGTGGCAGATAAGTCCAATGTCAGCCTTGGAAGTAGCGAAGCTTCGCTTGAACTCACAACTGGTCGCGCATGCGCGCAACAAAATTCCCTCCTGCTCAGGCTAGTAAGTCAGTCAGCTTTATTTAGACCCCGTCCACACTAAAACGCTAACCTGCGTTTTCCTATTGTTTCTGGTAATGAGCTGCTTGTTTTCGATTCCCTTGAGGATATAGAACAATATAAAAACAGTCTGTTTTTACTTAGTGTGGACGGGGCCTTATATAGTCTCGCTTATTTCTCAGTTTTCCGTATCTATAGTTTTTACTTAGGAGGACCATTATGAAAACTACTGGATGACCAGTAATCCTGTTTTCCACTCTCAGAAAATAAAGCCACTGTGCTAGTGTATAAACTCATTTAAATTTTATATATTATTTGATAGTACTTTTGGAATGGTCCAAAAACATCATAATCTATTTGTTTTGCTGAAGTCAAGAGAGTATCAAATTGAAAGTTCAATTTAGTTAGTATTATCATATAGGATAGACAAATAATAATGGTGCCCTCTACAAATGGGTTTAGGTTTATGGGAGTTCCGTTAGCCCTGGCTGATGGCTAACACCATGCTTTGACGTCACCAAACATTATTGTTGTAGATAATTAGCATATATAAAGTCTCAAAATTCCACAAAGAACTAAGTCAGAAATGTGTATTTTAAAATAACCTCATGGTGCAATGTGTATTTTAAAATAACCTCATGGTGTTTTGGTTAATCAATGGTAATTAAGGCAAATGAAGGCATCTAAGATGCTATATAGTTGACTTTTTGGTTCAAAGTGTAAGCGCTTTTTACGCGAACTGAGTACCATTGTAGATTACATGTGGGCTGACATGACTGCTGAACAGCGGCTGTGATGGCTAACAAAGATAACAAGGCTCACAGCTAACAGGGTTAACATGGCTGACAGGGTTAACATGGCTAACAGCTTACAGGGCTGACAGGGCTAACACAGGGCTAACATGGCTAACATGGCTGGCAGGGCTAACAAAGATAACAAGGCTAACGTACAGGGCTAACATGGCTGATGGAGCTATTTTACAAAGATAACAAGGCTCACAGCTAACATGGCTAACATGGCTGACAGCGGACATGGCTAACAGGGCTGACAAAGATAACAAGGATCACAGCTAACAGGGCTAACATGGCTGACAGCTGACATGGCTAACATGGCTGACAGCTGACATGGCTGACAGCTGACATGGCTAACATGGCTGACAGCTGACATGGCTAACAGGGCTGACAAAGATAACAAGGCTCACAGCTAACAGGGCTAACATGGCTGACAGGGCTAACAAGGCTCACAGCTAACAGGGCTAACATGGCTGACAGCTAACATGGCTGACAGCTGACATGGCTAACAGGGCTGACAAAGATAACAAGGATCACAGGGGTAACAGGGCTAACATGGCTGACAGGGCTAACAGGGCTAACAGGGCTCACAGCTAACAGGGCTAACATGGCTGACAGCTGACATGGCTAACAGGGCTGACATGGCTAACATGGCTGACAGGGCTAACATGGCTGACAGGGCTAACATGGCTGACAGGGCTAACATGGGTAACATTGCTACCCATGTCTAACCCTGTTAATGTCCTGACAGTTAGCCCTGTCAGCCATGTTAGCGCTATTACCCATGTCAGCCCTGTCACCCATGTCAGCCCTGTTACCCATGTCAGCCCTGTTAGCCCTGTCCAGCCCCGTTACCCATGTCAGCCCTGTTAACCCTGTCCAGCCCCGTTACCCATGTCAGCCCTGTTAGCCATGTCAGCCTGTTACCCATGTTAGCCCTGTCAGCCCCGTTACCCATGTCAGCCCTGTTACCCTTGTCAGCCCTGTTACCCATGTCAGCCCTGTCAGCCATGTTAGCCCTCTCAGCCATGTAAGCCCTGTTACCCATGTCAGCCATGTTAGCCCTGTTAGCCATGTTACCCCTGTCAGCCCTGTTACCCATATCTAAATGGTTAGATTGTTGTTTCTAGAAGGGGAATTTAATAAGCCCTTTCACGGTTTTTAGCCGCCATTTTGAATTGGGTCAAACTCGGCAAAATTAATAGAAATCTGGATCACTTTGACTCGAAAAAGGTACTTAAAACACCTACATTGGTCTTATTTTCAGTCCCACAACTGGTATGCATGCCTGCAGATTATCAAAGTTTAAATTTTGAAAATCCAATAAAATCGAGCGCAGTTACATCAAGTCAAAGTGATTTCTATAAATTTTGCCAAGTTTGTCCCAATTCAAAATGGCGGCGAAAAACCGTGAAAAACGTAAAAATTTAGAGATTTTTATCGATTTGTATCACATGGGTTGCTATATAGTAGAAGACTGCAGAAAGGATCTCGGGGAAGTGGAATGGAGAGAAAATAAAGGGGAGGTGGAAAGGTAGAATGGAGAGCCACTAGCTACTTCTACTGTTTTGTACTGGGAAATCGTGGGAAAGAAAAAAGACGCAGTCTTGGGTTCCCTGTGGAATCGGAAGGCTAGGTTACCTGGCAAATATATCAAAAATCAAAATAATGGAGGCTGAGATGGCCGAACCTAAACCACTGGAGAAAATTGAATACTGGACCAGTGTTTGGGAGGAATTCGAAGGTAATCCTCCGTGGCATAAATCCTTTATTCAACCATGTTTAGAGCAGCACTACCAGAAGCTTATACCTACTCACGAACAAGCATCGAAAGTCAGAATATTTCAACCTCTGTGTGGCAAATCTCTCGATATGCTTTGGCTCGCAGAAAAGGGCTTCCAAGTTGTTGGTCTAGAAGCGGTAGAAACAGTGATCCAAGATTTCTTCAAGGAGAATAACGTAGCATTTGAAGTGAAAACTATTCCAAGTTCACCTCACATCAAGTATTACTCTTCACTTGACCAATCCAAAGACATCATTGTCTACAACATGGATGTGTTTGACGTTTCTGTCGACAAACTGGGCGGCCAATTCGATGCAATATGGGACAGGGGTTCCCTATCAGCTATTGGTCTCTATACTGATAATCGTGGTCGACGCTATGCCGACATCTTACGTGGGCTGCTTCGACCACATGGTCGAATAATGATTGAAAATCACATTTGGTTAGAAGACCCGGGACCCCACAGAGGACCACCGAGCCATGTGCCTGCCGAAGTACTGAGTGATTTATTTGGTGGTACTTTTGATATTACGCCACTTGAGGTAGACAAGTCTGTAATTGTGGATACAAAACCTTTCAATAGAGTGTATAATTTGATGAGTTTGAAGTTTAAAAACTGAGTGTATGTCTGAATATAACTGATTTATTAAAAGTCTTGTCGTTATTTTCTGTGCAGCTAAATGGGGTTTGGAATGGGGAGAGGGATTGGGGAGAGGAGAGGGAGGGAGAGCGCCAGATCGCTCCCTCCCTCCTGATCTACCTCCGCCCCCTCATCCCCTCCCCCTCCCCCTCCTCCCCTCCCCTCCTCCCCCCTCCCCTCCTCCCCTCCTCCCTCCTCCCCTCCCCCCCTCCCCCCCTCCTCCCCTCCTCCCCTCCTCCCCTCCTCCTCTCCTACTGCCAACACAGGGCGCGAAATAAATCTAATATCTGCGGTCGAGAAGCGCGCGCATAATCTAACCGAGGAAACTGAGCCAAGTGGGTCCCACTTTCCTCTACTTGGGATAGCAGTTATAGTGTGATAAGTAGACTTAGAAAGTTTCTATTTACTTTTTATGAAGAAAAAATTATTTGATAAATACACATGGACAAAAAATGTTTCAGCCGCATGTTTTGGTGAGGTCGAAGCTCGAGATCGTTGATAATAATAATAATAATAATAAATTATTGACTTGTATGGCGCAGGTATAAATTGGAATATTTTCAACTGCGCATTATAATGACATTACAGCTGATACAGAATTGAAAACCATTTGTTTAGCACTGGTTTCCGGCATCCTCCTACTCCTAATAGGACTAATTTCCTCGAACCTCAGCATTATTAAGCCCTATGCTTAAAAATATCACTTGGCTATACTTATAGCGAAAGTAATAACACTTGAGGAACTTTATCAATGATGATATAAGACGCCGGTTATATAGTGTCGATCTGTATATAGCTAATTGCATAATCGTTGTCGGGTTAAAAATCATGAAAGTTATGACCAAAAGGAATTCTGGGAAATTAAAACTCTCAAATAACACCGTCAAATCATCGAGCTTTTTATCCAGACTTGTAGGATCTTAGTTAAATAGCTCATATACCTTCAAAACTACGAGAACATTGAATATATCTGTATGTATAATGCGGGTCATGAACTGATTTCCCATCCATCCTTGCGGTCTCAGCTTTTATGATTTATGATTTTCAACCCGACAACGATTATGCAATTAGCTATATAGCAGTTGATTTGTTGCCACGATCACGAGGACGAGCTCGAGATCTGGTACTTTTAGCGCCCGGTTTTAGCGGCGATTATTTTAGCAGTCACAGTGGGATTATTTTGTGGCATGTTTGCAAATTACTCGGCAGGGTAAAATATTTTAATTTAAGAGGAGATTTTTTACGAACGCGCGTATTGAGCGCCAAAAACCAATAGCATGGAGAATACATTTTGTACAAGGCTAAAACTGCTTTAGCAAAGAGTTCAAGCTATTTGGGATGGTTTTTGACCGGTAAAAGTGAAATTAGAGTGTTAATCCAAAGTGAAAATTTGATTTGAAAACTGTCCACATGGGCTAGATCTCTATATTAATATTATTGCTGATGATTTCCCCTGTATTAGCTCAAATTTGAAAAAAAAAGCAGGAAACTGGCTTTGTACAACGCTAAAACAGCTTTAAACAGACAATTTACTTTATTTTTAATAGTTTATGCTTAGTTAAAATAAAATTAGAGTGTTAATCCAAAGCGAAAATCGAAAGTCAAACTGTTCAAAAGCGCTCGTTTTTGGCGCTTTTCGCGGATATTACGCGATGTTCAAATAAATATCCTCTTAATTAGTCTAAATACCCCAGGCCTTCCGTTGAAGCTTTTCGTGACAAAGTCGCGGACTTTGTCGATCGTGTAGCCACTCTGCAACTTTTTCCTTGCACTCGCGACGCAACTAAAGCTTATCTAGCCAATACGGTGCAAGAACGAAATCGATGCTTTGGTTTTTCAATATGGCGGCCTTTATCGCCAGCAGTATCGCCAGCATTTGTCGCTCGTGTAGCCACCACCGCGCGATGGTGATTTCAAAAAATCGCGTCGCCTGTGCAATTGCAAAAAATCGCTGGTGTAGCCGCGGCTTACGGTCCAGAACTGCATGGACCCACTTTTATCTACGCGCTCTGCAAAGAGCTGAAGAGCAGACTATCGAAGTGCTCACTCCGTGAGAACAAAATAAACTGAATCAATGATGATATAATTACTCGGGCTTCCTGTGGAATGCCCGAGTCTAAAAATACAGACGGCTTTTCTTTGTCGTCATGTTTCTACGCCAAATCTGCAAGTGGTCACCATAGCGCAAGCGTGTTTAATTTACCGCTGACGGCACGGTACTAAATCACGGGGCCATGCTGATCTTCTCTGTATCGTTCCAATTTTAGTGTACAGAAGTTGTGGTCAGCAGCTTATCAACGAAATTCAAGATGGCGGACGTACGTACGTACGTATTAAACGATAAATCAAACTAGACGCTCATTGAGCGTTCACTCGTGCCCTGGTGCAATTGCGTTCTTAATGAAGCAGTTCATAATGAGAGACGCATGGGCACCAACATAAACAAGAGCGAACTATTTGACCCGTTTGAGCATAGAATTACTTTAGTACGTGTATAGCCATTGAAGCCTTTGTAAGCTTAAATATCTTAAACAAAAACAAACGATGGAAGTTATCAGAACCATCTGATCCGATGCAACCTCAAGACGTACCGAATACGTCTGATTGGAGATGTTTATCTATGACTTACCGACAAACAGTCTCCCTCGTCACGCAACTGTCATTGTCATTGTCATAACGTTTGGTATGGCCGGCCTGTGGACCAATATTCAGTATTCCGAGCTATAGACTAGCCTGCGGAGGAGGCTAACTTTCGGAACTTTACAGTATATCAGTAAAAACGTTAATAGCCCGACTTCGCGCTACTAGAGCGTCTTGTTTCAATCTAAATATAGACGAGAATCAGGAGCCCATAAGTAGGAGCGTCCATACGGTATTGGGTAGTGTCACAGCGTTTTCACAAGTGTGGTTATTTTTAGAACAGTTTTCAGAGAACGTTTCCGCGAATTTTGACCAATCAGAGAACGTTTCCGGTATGACGTTTTTTTAAAATTTTGATGGTTGACAGGAGGGGTTAATGGTGTCTGTTCTGTGAAATAACTGTTCTACCATTACTTTCCTGGGAAACCTAAGATGAGTTTCGCATTTGATTATTTGTATATTATATGGAACAATTATAGGTTCCTGTGAAAAATATATTCTATTAAAGTTAATAATTAGAACTATTATCCCATAAAAATATGAAATATACAGAATATATATATTAGGTTATGTGCATAGGAAATATTTATGTAGGGAATAGTTTTATTTTATAAAAAGTACCTTATTTGAGCACCGTTAAATTTTTTTTTGTGTTTGTTTTTTTGGTTAGGAAATATTGTCTCTCCTTGGGAAAAATTTTTCTGATATTTTCTCTCCTGGGAATTTTTTTTCTGGGAAGTCTTCTGGCTGGGTGAATAGAACAGATGTTATTGTCCCAGGGGACCACTAACCCCTCCTGAAGAGATATTCTTCAAGTGAGCTAAACTACGAATCGTCTAGTGATAGTGAGAGCAGTATTGAGTCATTCGGTACAACAGAATCACTTGAAAGTGATAGTGGTGACGATTGCATGTGCTTCTAAAGGCATCGAAATCTAGTAGTGGCCGTTCGAAGAACTAAGAACTCGAACACGAAGGGACCGACTGAGAACTGAAGCTGTTGTAGCGTATGGATGAAAATTAGCCGAAGACTTTCAAAGACATATTTTCGTCTAAACTATTTCGTCAGAAAGTGAATTCAATTTATTCTTGGATGTGGTTTAGTGGTATCTTGTAATTATCGTTGTGGAGTTTGAAGACTGACAAGGCTATTCAAAAACAAATTCGCTGAAACTGCATGAGCGACAAGACGAGTGAATCAAATTACAAATAAGATTGGTGAAAGTAAGCGTATTTGTTGTCATTTGTTGCGTCTTTTATGTTACCTAAAATGACTTAAAAATGGATTGTGAATATTTTTGTGAGTCTGCCGATTTGAAATATATTAATAAAAACACCTTCATTCAAGTTTTGACTGTTTAATTTAATAGATTCACTGAGCTTATTATTTTATACACACGCTTCACTGTCAATATAAAGAAGAGTTGATCGAAACTGACTCAAAATTGCTTTGTTTTTAAATTCAGTGACCTCCTTACTGCGCCGGTACTCAGACATTCAAACAGTCGGCTGGAATTTGTCAATTATAATCAAATTCAAAACTCAAACGAATTGAAAACTAAACTGATACATTCTTCGACCAAATGATCCATAATGTAGCTCAAAATCATATTTGGTTTCCATTTGGTGGGTCTTCTGACTTTTATTTTTAAGTTTTCTGATTTTTCATGTTGATTGACAGAAGCGAAAAACCAAATTACAAGCCAACTGCCTAAATAGACTATCGCTTTCAATGCACCTTACTTGACTTTAGCTTTGACTTTCTAACGTTTCAGAGGCACAACGCTTCATAATACGTTTGTATTTCTCCGTGAGGTAAACAGGAACTGATATTTCTGATCAGAAAACACGCGTTCACATTATCTATCCTCGAAACTCTGCCACGAAACCGCCTGGCCATCACTTCAATGCAAATCCTGTAAGTTCACTTCGTTCGGGAAACGCAGTCTAGAATTTTAGGTCAAGGTTCAAAGTAGCGGCCTATGGAATCCCGGGAAGTTGTTGGTACGATAAAATTAGGAATCAGACACAAAGAAAACTGGATAATCCTGACTTTTATTTGTACATTCATCTCTTCGGGTCTTTCGAAATTCGGCCATTTTATTTTTGACGTGAAACCGGAAATGAAACCGCCATACCGGAAACGTTCTCTGATTGGTCAATTGACCTTCTTTCGCGGAAAAATTGTTCTAAAAATAACCACACTTGTGAAAACGCTGTGACACAGACCCAATATAGAGCATGGACGCTCCTACTTATGGGCTCCTGCGAGAATATATTTAGATTTTTGCCCCTTGACCTCAGGTGCTTCCCCTGATTGGTTTGTGCTTTGTAATCTTTCTTGTGGGTTTGCGAAGAAAGAGGTCGTCGTGTTGAGATGCGTGTTGAAAAGTCTCGTGGTCTCGTTCCCAGTCCCACTCGATTGCAGATTCATGACTCCGATGAACAACAACAACAACAAAAAATACTAACTGTAATTATAGACTCGGCCCGGCCTTAGGCCTGGGCCCGAGTAACTAGACGCTCATTGAGCGTTCACTCGTGCCCTGGTGCGATTGCGTTCTGAGATGCAGCTCATCATGAAAGACGCACTATGAGCCTCCAGCAACACACAAGTCCCTTGACTACGGGGTAATAATCTATGCCTGTGGTACGAGTCGCATAGATAAAGATCTCGAATCAGTACGTACTTGGTACGTCTTGAGGTTGCATAGGTCAAGATGGTTCTGATAACGCTATTAAAAAATAGCCTGCGTCAGACTCATCTAGAAAGTTATTGCATCATTTCAATCTAAATTTAGACGAGAATACACTTAGATTTTTGTCCCTTGACCTCCGGTGCTTCCTGATTGGTTTGTGCTTTGTAATCTTCTTGTGACCAGACTTTTTGTCTCCTTCTGCCGTATCGCAACCGGTACTAACAAAATAAAAAAATACGGTCTCGATTCTTAGACTCGTGCGCCGGCCTTCGGCCTGGGCACGAGTAATCACCAGCATTCAAAAAGGATTCTGTCGTGCTCCCTTGCTCGAGTTGTCATTAATACCATGGATCATTTTCATGATCCATGTTAATACTGCTTCAAGTTAAAGTGTATTTCTAACAGATGTCTGTGGCTTAGTGAGAACTCGTAATTTTATTGATGCTAGTTTGTGAACTCGTTTCTTGCAAGGTAATCGAAATATGCTTCGCCGGCTGTCAGCTAGCAGTGTCTCTAAAACCAGCTATTAAAATCTAAGGATATTTTCGATTGTATTTTTGCCATTCACTGACCCGTTCTCACGCGGCTGAGCGTGGAAATTCTGCTTTAAATTGTGCAAGTAATGGACTAAAACTACTTCTGTATAATGATACAAATAAGCTATTAGGTTTCACATTTAAAATCTATCAAAACAGCTTTATTAAGAAGCCCGAGTTCACGTTAGTAGAGCGTCTAGTGGATAATATCAGCCCGAGTGAAGAGTGTTTCTCAGCCACCCCTTCCTGATACAAATGGGTTACTTGTGATGGTCAGTTTGATGACGCACATACTCAAAGTGTTTGTAAATAAGTACATGTCTAGAGAACACAGTCCTAGTATTTATACGGGTAATCCTGGGGTATAACCATGCCAGAAACTTTTTCTTCTTCTTTTCCTCTCTCTTCGGCCTTACATCTTTCCTTCCTTTCTTAATTCTTTCTTTTTAGTTTTCTCAGTTTTTGTATTCTTTTCTTAATAATAATAATAATAATAATATAAAAATAATAAATTTATCGCACATGTCTGGGATTCAAGATGCTTTACTGTAAAAACAAAAATAAATAAACAGTTAATAAAAACTTGCTTACTTTTTATATTTCCTTCCTTCCTTCTTTTCTCTTTCCTCAGTTTTTTTCTTTCTTTCTTTAAACATTTTTGTGGAAAAAGCCTCATATTCGGCACAGATACGATCGAGCATATCACCGGAACAGTGACTGCAGTGATAATTACATGATGGATATAATACTGAATTTACAATGCAAACACAACAGATCTGATCGGATTCCGTGATACAGCATACTTCCACCGGCCGTCATTTACACGGTACAGTAGTAGACATCTATTTATACATAAGAATCCAATCGTGACATATACAGTAGAAAAATATTCCGTCTTCCGCAAAGGTCAGAGTGGCTGCCACGTACGTAAGAAAAGGTAGTGCGTGGATTACTTTTGCAGCGATTTGCGGTGCACCAAAGCTGCCCCCATCGCATAGTTGCATGGGTGATCGGGAAGGATTTATAAACCATTTTACTAGTACAGTTCCAGTGTAAACCTTAGATGTCTAATAAAAAGTACAGTTTTTGTTCTTACAGTCAGATAGGCATGTCATGTGCCATACGATACGATATCACGCCATCACATACATACATACCGGTATAATATCGATTCAGTCTAGAAAATGTTGGATGGTTACCCAGGATGCAATGTGTCCATCAGCGCATGACGTCACCAAGGAACGGTTTACACTGTTTCGAAACCTGAGTTTACCGATGGGAATAAACCGTGTTTTCGGTCATAAATCTGACAGTTAACGGAACAGGAAACATTACTGTACATTCAGGTTGAATGCAAAACTCTGTAAGGATTCAAAGTTGGCCATATGCGACAATTGGGGATGAGTAATGCGAGCGACAAGGACTTGGAGTTCGCTGATCCGAAAGAGGAGGCCGCGTACTGGAAGAGACTTGCTCAGGAATACGAACAAAAGTACGTGATAAATTCATTTACAGCTTGTGTGTTTGCTGTTGTGTTATTGTACAGATTTGAGGCTTACTTTTGAACGTTTTCGTGTGTTTATTTGGTCGTTTAGATGGCTAGAAGCGAGAGAAGAACTCGACGAATTTCAGGAAGGCAGTCGCGAGCTGGAAGCAGAACTTGAAACTCAGTTGGAACAAGCCGAGTCTCGACAGCGTGAATTACTAGCAACCAAAGCTCGATTAGAAGCTGAAAATGAAAGTATTAAGGTACAATTATGACATCCTTCTATTCACAATCCCCTGACAAAGATCCGAGTTCTGTTTACGACGCCTTTTTCGCTGAATTACATACAGTATTTATGATGGAAGAGCTGCCATCTTGGGTCAAAGAATATTATATTCCGACTTTCTCACTTCCTTTAACTCTTTCCTCTTCACTGAATCTCTGTAGGAAAAACTTGAAGCGGGACAGAATGAGGCTTATTTAACTGTCACTGCGCTGCAAGACGAAACTGCTCAGCTTCGAGCGGTGAAAGAAGAACTACAAAAATACGTTCGGGAATTAGAGCAAGCCAATGACGATTTAGAACGAGCAAAAAGGTAAAGACATTCCTATCTAGACGCTCCTCTTTTCCTATTTTTAGTGCTGTTCTCACTAAACCTTCAAATCAAAACCTACTTCTCAATGTTTTGGGGGTAAAAACGATTCACATGCGGCGATGATGACTTTTCAGCAATGTTTTGGTTGTGTTTTCTCTACGTGTTCGATGCTAGACAGGCATGTGTTTGGTTAAAATACAAACACAAACGTCGGTTTGTTTGAATACTTTCATTCTTATTATTGCTTTCGATTATTTTGGACCAAATTGTTTTATTTCTATTTGCGTCACAGTTCGTCTCGAACAAATAGCGCTTAGTGATTTAGTAAAATGAATTTTGAAATAATGACTAATGGACGATAATTTATTATCGCAGTGGACGTTTTTCGCCACAGGACAAAAATAATCATCGATAATGGCATAAATATGATCAGATTGTCAGAAACAGGGTTATCGTATTCCTATAAACCGTACTAAAGACACAATCTAGTCATAAATATGTTGTTCTCGCTTTCTAAAAAGTTTATTATTGTTTTTTAGACGTAAAATATCCCATCACCCCGGCCCCCTTGGGTACGGTAATCTTATCCCATGACCAATAAGGCGTCCCAATAGGTATTTAAATTTCCCTAATGCTGTTTATAATACGTGTTCCTAAGGAATTATTGCTCCATTTACAAGCATCATTTGAAACTAACAATTAAGTTTTGTGGATATTGCCAATTACATAATCTTTGATAGAATTCGTGGGAATTACACACATGATATGTGCCCTACAAGTAATGGTGTCTTGGAGTAGAGTTGAGGAATTGATGCGATATTAATCTTGATGGCTTTTTGGACAGACAGCATAATCGTTTCTGATCAAAACGGTTTTGTCCACAGGCAACCCAAAGATAAAAGGCAAAATTCCTGTAGAATTATTTCAAAGGACAGTTATCTGTCAAGATAAAATTGCTTTATGGTTCAATAAGCAGTTATTGTTTGATATAATCCATGTATTGGTCCAAGTTACTAGTTAATGCAGAGATTACATAAAAGGCTGGTTTAGTGTAATCCGCTTGTGAAATTCAAAAACAAATGCTCTAACTTTACAGCTTTTAGAGACGCGACTGACATCTACAGTGTATTCTTGAACTCTTAAGTTTAAGATGCTTGCAAAACTACAATAAAAACATGCTTGGCTACATTTGGATGAACCACTAAAGGCTTTATATGGCTAATAGCTCTATGGATGTATTCATTAGTAAGAGATATGACAGGTCTGCAGTCATCGCTGTGTTCACATATATGTTCACATCAACATGGCAAGGTTGTGATCAGCATGTCACAGATTTTACTTTTAGATCATATTTTATTCTCTTAAATTATCTTTTAATCAGATTCTTTAACGAAGTTAGAAAACTGAAACTGTTGCACCCAGCTGCTTTTTCATGCCATTTAGCAAGCATAACAGATCATCATATTACAGTATTTCATAGAGTTTCGTTGTACAAGTACTTTTAACATGTACAAGTTCCTGCACATCAGGAATATCTATAAAACATGTACTGCACTGTTGTGTAGTTAGGAGTAACAACGGCAGTGTGCCTAGCAATGTATATTACAATTTTGGGATACTCTACAACAGGATGTTATTGCTGAGACCATTGAAACTGCTTCCTTGAGTAGTTCCTTTGTTGTTGTTGATGAGTTGTTTCTCTGTCACCTGTTTGACTTGATATGGCAAACAAACTATTGCCAACAAAGGCTTGAACAGGTACTGAATACCAAGACTTTGAATGCCTCTTAACTCCGTGGAATTTACTGATCCACAAAGGAACGTGTTTACAGGTAGACATGTGTCAATGCATTAGCCTATCGAGTGCTTTCCTTGGACTAACCAAGCTTCGTATTTGATATTTGTGCTCGAAATGAAATAATAATCTATTTCACTCAAAAACAGTCATTTATTTATAAATGAGAGTTGATATATTTAACTATATGGTTTTTAAATCCCCTCAAATCTTCTTAAACTCGAGTAGTACATGTATCTGTGTTCTTGATATTCCTTCTTATATCACACATAATATCATGCTAATTATCTGATATTAAAGCTTGAATAACACAAAGCTAACTGTTCTTTGGAAACACAGCATAATTGCTTTTGTTTTGTATCAGTAAGCCTCAGTGCCATACCAATAATATGGCTCGCAAGAGACAATATTAGTAGTGAGAGTATCTCTTAGTAATTTACTCTAATATACATTGTAGGTACTAATAATCACTGGTAGTTAAGCTAGTATAGGATAGGCTACAGTGGTGCCTAGTCATACATGAACGTCTTGGATAAGCTAGTTCGACAGCCAAATGTATTGCAGCACAGTAGAATCCTGTTCGGCTACATGTATCTTAAACAGATGTTTATATCCAATAGGTTTCAACACGAATAATTTAGGACTGGATGGTTCAAATCCCCACCAAATCCCCACTATCTCAAACTATGTTTTTTTGTTCCGTGAGTGTTCAAGATAGTAGACTTCTACTGTATTTTTAAAAAATAATAATTAATATAATAATAATTTAATAATAATAATAATGTCTCTCTTTGTCGATTGCATCTCATCCATAAGTAGAGTGACGACAAACGGTCTTGACAAGTTTTTTCCATTCGTTGCGGTCTTGAGCAGCTGTCCTCAGCTCCTGCTCGTTAAAAGTTCTAATGTATTTATTAAGTTTGCAGTACTTTTTTTATTGTTACTCTAAGAATACTGTCTGTTGAAATATTGCAACATTATGAGAAAAGAGGGATAAAAGAAATTCAAATTCAATTCAATCAAAATGGATTATCTTGGTAGGGATTACTGTAAGTGTTGATTAACAGATAAAACAAACTTGAATGTATTATTTTTAGGAAAAATTATGATTATCCCAGAACTTGTCAATATTGTAAAATCATGTTGAAATATTCATTAGTTTTGTAACGTTGTATAAGAGAGAATAATTATTATTTCAGTTTCGAAATTACAATTCTTAATATAAGAATATTATTTTTAATTGCTGTTTTTAGTGTCTATGTTGTCGGGAAACATTGTATAATTGCATATAACAATTATATGTAATAATAATAATCAATTTATATAGCGCTATTTCTAATTTATCCAATAGCGCTTTACAATAAAAATAATAATAATAAAAATAAAAATATAATAATGTACCTAAGTGTTCCATTACCAAAAGATTACATTTAATATTTCCTGATTAGAGACATTAATTTTGTTGCATGTTTCCTTCCATAAGTGTTGAGAAGGCCTTTGATTTCTTGACCAGAGATCTTGTAAACAATATGACAATTTGAAACCTATAAAGTGTACTCCCACTAAGAGGTTACTAATTATATTGCACTTTATAGATTTTGCACGATTTTAGCTATTAATACTACATTACTACAGTCTCTGATGATACGTTACTTAGTGCAAAGTGCTTCTTTGGTAACTTGTTTGTTGATGTCTATTGTTGCTAACAGCTAAGAGTGATTGATTGACAGCCAGTTGACAAACCAGCTACTTTCATTTCTGACCTGCCCCCTTTTTGTGAAATGAGCAAATTTGTGTTTACAGACTTGTCAGAAATTAGCAGGGGGAGTGGGTGGAAAATGGGGGAGGGTCATAACTTTTTGAGCACCTGAAAAGGGAGGGTCACGAAAGAATAGGCAGTGAAGAAGGGAGTATTTTGGTATTTTAGACCAAGCCCAAGGGGAGGGTCAGGAAATTTCATTCCCATCACTAGGGGAGGGTCACAGCATTTTCAGCACTCAATTTAAAATCTAAGCCCCCCTCCCCCTGTTAATTTCTGACAAGTCCCTTATGAGGTGTAGCGGTGTATGCTGTAGTTGTCTACTTCATGGACCATTGTAGTTGTATATTCTGCAACTTAATGAGAGCTCTGTTATAGAACAGCTATTCATATATCTCCATTACTCTGTTATTTTTCAGAGCAACTGTATGTTCATTGGAAGACTTTGAACATCGACTAAATCAAGTAAGTTATGCATGATCATTTTATAAGTATATAATCAGAGAGTATTTAAAATAATAATAATTTGTAAATCCTAATACCACATCCCAGTAAATCCCATTTTGCCGTTCTTAGGCAATAGAGAGAAATGCAATATTAGAAAATGAGCTTGACGAGAAAGAAACTTTACAAGAAACTGTACAAAGACTTAAAGATGAAGCTAGAGGTAATGCGATAATTGATGTGTATAATTATTGTGTGGCCAAATTGAAGGGCTCCCTGCAAGAATGAAGTAGGTGACTTGTGATCAAAATCTAAATTCTCCTTGAGATTCTTTGAATTTCAAAGGAGAACTTGGGTTTCGATCACAAGTCACCTACTCCATTCTTCAGCAGGGAGCCCTTATTGGTCACTTTGACAAATAAGACTATCTCACTAATATTTTTGAAACATTGCACAATGCTAAATTTACATGTAGCCTTACATTGAAATAATATTGAAGTAAGGTGAATAATTACTATATGGTCATGCAAGAGTCTCAGAAGATTTTGAAACCGCTTTCCCAAGAGTTGTAAATCAGATTGGTATAATTAGTGGAAAATTTCAAGATTGTATGGCAAGAACAGGTGGCTGCTTTCTCTTCTAGGTGGAATTCCACCGGTTGATTGCTTGTATTGAGAACCATTGTCATGGCAACATGACTGTGTGGGTGGCTTCCTATATATAGCAACAACAATCATCTTTCTATTCAATGTGGGATTATTTGAATGATATACATATATGTACATACTGGTTCTTAACACCTATCAAATATTCCAGTTACATCAATAATGATTAAATGTAATGCAGGTTGCTTGTTTGCGTTAGTATACTGTAGCCAATGTAATTAGAATTTCATCATTTAGCCCTGATAATGGGCGTTTAGCCCAAAAACTTGATAATTTTCAATAACAGAGCCATACATAACCCAAAATTCAAGGCGGGGGCAGTAGTAACGTATTTAACAGCAAAATATAAATGAATATAGTACAGTTCTCAGTACTTTTTGGTATCTTTTTCGCTTGCTTGGGGGGGGGGGGGGGGGGGTTTGGGCAACTGCCTCCCCACTCCCCTGTGCTGTGTTTGTCCCTGAATAAAACATCAGGTTGAAGATACGGCATTGTACAAGTTATAATAATGGTTGTTTATTGTCTGCAGATCTTCGACAAGAGCTACATGTCCAAGAACTAGAAAAGAAAAAACCAGAAGCATTCAATAATAAAGAAAATAAAGAACCAGAAAAGCTACATACTACTCCAGTAAAGAAGGACTCCAATACAGAAATACCTACAAACCAACTAACACATTCAATTGGTACATCTCCATTACATACTGCTTACGGCAGCTCCCCCCTGACACCGTCAGCTAGGATATCAGCTCTTAATATAGTTGGAGACTTGTTAAGAAAAGTTGGGGTGAGTAGATGATGATGACGATGATGATGATGACGATGATGATGGTGGTGGTGGTGGTGATGATGATGATGATGATGGTGATGGTGATGATGATGATGATGATGACGATGATGATGATGATGATGGTGATGATGATGGTGATGATGATGATGATGATGGTGATGATGATGATGATGATGGTGATGTCATGATGATGATGATGATAGCAGAGTAGATGATTATTGATTATTATGAGTGCTAATTAATGTGTTGATCTAAACTTGCATCTTGCAGAAACTTTGTTGATGATGATGATGATGATGACGATGATGATGATCGGATGATGATGGATGCAATGCTTACTTACAAAAGTTGTGAAAACATCTGACTGACTGCAATATCTAGGTCTTACAATCACTGCTTCAGTGGATGATGAGTTGTGAATACATCTGACTGCAACTGCAATATCTGCTTCAGTGGATGCAATGCTTACTTACAAAAGTTGTGAATACATCTGACTGCAACTGCAATATCTAGGTCTTACAACCACTGCTTCAGTGATGCAATGCTTACTTACAAAAAAGTTGTGAAAATGATGATGATTAGCAGTAAAAAAGTAGTAGTAGTTATTATTATTACTGTTATTACAAAGAGTGCTAATTAATGTGTTGGTTTTCTGTTTTTAGGCTTTGGAGTCTAAACTTGCATCTTGCAGAAACTTTGTTAAAGAACAACCACATACCTTACGAGGGTCTACAGGATCTAGCAGCCCAGCAGATTCACCAAGGTATGTTAGTAGAACCATTAATAACATTCATGGTTAGGGCTGGAGTTCTATAGAGAAGCATCTGACTGCAACCACAATATCAAGGTCTTACAACCACTGCTTCAGTGGATGCAATGCTTACTTACGAAAGTTGTGAAAACATAACAAGGAGAAGGAAGTTTTAATAATAATAATAATAAGTCGGCTCTTATATAGCGCATTTCACATTGTCCCAATGCACTTTACAACCGATGGAGGACTTTTTCGGGCTGCATATGAAGGCGCCTATGGCAGCCGAGCAGCTTCCAATCATGAGGAGAACTTAGTATGTTAGTGTGTTATGCCTCCAATTTGAAGTAGGCTGTTGAACCGGGTAACAATCCCCTACTCTTACGAAGAGTTCAACAGGTTCTTAAATGTCCCCTGTGAACAGGTTAGATTAGGGTCGGGAGACGAGACCTCAGGTTTAACGTCCTTATCCAAGAAAACGTGAAGGTCTAACCATTTGTAGATGTAATTACAAAGGCAGCACCTTCTCCTCAATTATTTTAAGGCCCTGAGTAATGGTCTGGCCGGGACTTGAACCACAAACCTCCCACACAATAGACCGGTACTCAACCAACTAAGCCAACCGGGCGGCTCATAGTGAAAATGAACACAATTGAGACAACGTAATTACATTAAGTGCAATAGGAAGAAAACATTATCATCTGAACTCTTCAGAATCCTTCAGTAGTGAAGCCTAATGGGTTTGTGGCATTTACTAAAAGCACTTTCATTGGTAATAAATAATAATAATAATAATTTAATTCTTGAAAAAGCGCATTACATATAAATCTCAATGCTCTTTACAAGTGAGTAAGAAAATATAGAAAAAATAGAAGTAGTGCAATAGAAGTACATGTAATACAGTTGGAAAAAAAAATTACAGTTGAACCCTTAGTAAGTGGCCACCCTTATTAAGTGACCAGCCTCGGCGAAGGGGGAAGTGGCCGCCTCTTACAGTGGAACCTTAATAATATATTTACAACGAATAAGAACCATAATAATATCATTACAACGAATTCCCGATATAACGATTTTTCGGGAAAAGACCCAAAAATATCGTTATATAGGGTATCGTTAATAATTGATTTTTCATGTAGTGCCCGTTGTGCCGTATAGCTGTACCGGCGATGTAATCCCTATACAGTTTTCTAATCCCAGTCTTTATGGAATGAGAACTAAAGGATTATAGTATTGTCATATCTTTTCAAGTGTTAAGCCTACCTTTTTCATTGCGCAATGATTTATTTTATCGTTATATCAGGGTAAATTTTATGTTTGGGCTGCCAGATTGTGATCGTTATATCGGGAATATCGTTATATCGAGTATCGTTAAATCAGGATTTTTCTCCATACATTTACTGTAACATTTGCCGGGCTGTCAAATGTTGATCGTTATACCGGGAACATCGTTATATCAAGTATCGTTATATCGAGGTTCCACTGTATTACAATATTGGTTTCTTCGCAGGACTAGCAGAGTAGGAAGAGGAAACTATTCAAGTCCGACTTTGCAAGGATTGGTGAAAATTCAAGTTTAGTCAAAGTGGCATAATTTTAAATAATAATTATAGTAATTAATTTGTTAATAGGCATGCAGTTTTTATGTATCATTATTATTATGGTTACAAATACGCTCACATTGGTTGAATGTTTGCTTATTATTTGCTCAGGGTCGAGTTACTGGCCATTAAATGAAGTGGTCTGTGCTACAGCAGGGTGAGTGACTTGTGATCAGAATCCAAATTCTCCTTTAGAATTCAAAGAATCTACAAGAGAATTTAGATTTTGATCAGAGGTCATTCTGTTATTGATTGCACAGACCTTTTCATTTGGTTCATTATTTAAATACTACATAGTCAAGTGTAAGCAACATTGTACCGGCGTAATCAGGCCCCTTTCTTACAGGCGGGTTCCGAAGTTTGTTCTGGAAGTTCGGAAGTTCGCCTTGAACATTTTGAGAACTTAAAATGTCAGAACTTTGTTAGTGAACTTTGAACTCTTCCTGTGTGAATTCAGAAATTCGTTGGAATTGAAGTATAAACTAATTTCAAAGCGTTTTTCTTCAATTATTCCAATGAATTTCCTGATTCGTGTGGGAAGCGTTCACCAACAAAATTCGATTTTAAATTACCAAGTTCAAAGCGAACTACAGAACTTCCAAACGAACCTTGGAACCTGCTCGTCAAAAGAGATGTGGAAACACACTGCAATTACATCCCCAGAAACCCAACGGTTGATTTTGTTGCCCCTTTATCACTAACAAATGAACTAAGGTGAAAATCCTATTGAAGGCATCCAATTCAAGAACAGTGTAAGTGACTCAAAATCCAAAATCTCCTTTGCAAATCAAAGAGCTGTGAGGAGAATTTAGACTTTAATCAGATATCTCTTACATTGTTCTTGCATGGACTCATTCAATTTAATATTCTGGTCATTCATTCAGAAGGTTGAGAGATAATAATAAAGCTCAACAGGCCCGGTTGTTCAAAAGCGGGTTAACGTTACCCCAGGGTTAAATATGGCTAACCTACAATCCTGGACAAAACCCGCTGTTATATATGGAAAATTAGCACGTACGTTAAGTTTTACAGATAAAGTTTTGTAATTGCGATGTTTTCCACCCCCCCCCCCTCCCCCTCTCAATGTTGATGTTACAATTTTTGTTGCAAGAGGGGGTCTTGGAGACAACATTGATTGGGGGGGGGGGGGGGGGGGGGGGTAGAGGGTCAATAGAACGGAATAAAATGTTTTTTTCTTAAATGTTGTTCAATACATTGGACATGTAACAGCTCTTTTGTCCAGGATTGTAGGGTAAAATCTTAGGAATTAACCCTAGGTTAGTGAATTTAACCCCGGGTTTCTAGCGTTAACCCGCAAACAACCGGGCCCATGTAGGAAGACATAAACAACTAATTCAACCCTTTCATTTTGGAAGATGTTTTTGTTGGTTACAAAATGTTGTTTTGGTCCATGGTCTGTTTACTGCGGTTCTCAGTATTATGCGAACTCAGACTTTCAAACAGTCGGCTGGAACTTGGTTTTTCACTTCCGTCAATCAAATTCAAAACTCAAACAAATTCAAAACTAAATACATTCTTCGACCAAATGATCCATAATTTAGCCCAAAATCATATTTGGTTTACATTTGGTGGGTCTTCTGACTTTTATTTTTAAGTTATCTGATTTTTTATGTTGATTGACAGAAGCGAAAAACCACATTACAAGCCAACTGCTTAAATGTCTGAGTACGCATAATACTGAGAATCGCAGTAGACCACTAATCCCAAATACACAGTCATAGCTATCATGAAGGTAGCCAACAGAACTTTCAAGGAAAGACTAAACAAATCACGATAGGATTTTTCCTTCCATCATAATCATTTGTAACAGATGTAGAGACTATCCCATTGCTTGAATTAGTAGATGTTAAAACTAGCTGTCTGTTGTGAACATTCTGTCTGTGTTTCTTCTGTCTGTATGTGTGTATTTGTTTGGTGTCAATAACAATTCTAAATACTTCATACATACATATAGTCTCCCTTGCAGCTGATTTTAGTGTTGTCACGCTACGCTCCCTCCCCACTAAGGAGAGGGAGCGGCAGGGAGGGAGCATCATTAAAATCGGCTGTAAGGGAGACTGACATACATAGTACTAGATGTCTAGAGATTATAGTGGTGTTTGTGTTGTCTGTTGTGTTCTGTCTGTGTTTCATTGTCAATTCAACCTTAGCGCTGGTGAATGGTGAAATCAAGACAGCAAGATGGCTGTATAAAATTGGATCATGGGATTTTAGCTTGTATCAATAGACTCCATAATTAGACAATGAGATGTGGTTGGAAAAGAAATAGCGATTTCAAGATCGGGTAAATTTTGTGAGACCGGACAATTTTGGGACCATTCACCATCCCTAATTTTGCTTGTGTAAATGTAGCAGTGTTTCTTTCCACATTACCACTGATTTCATTACTACGCGACCAGTTGAGCTGAAAGTTATGACTACCTAGTAATTGAAGGGATCCCTGCAAGAGCAGAGCAAGTGACTTGTGATCAAAACCCAAATTCTCCTTTAAAATTCAAAGAATATTGAGGAGAATTTAGATTTTGATCAAAGATCACTTACGATGTTCTTGCAGGGAGCCCTTCAATTGGCAACAGTCTTCCGTCAATCAAAAACATCAAATATGCTGAAAGCGGCTTCTTTGATGTCTGGAGCTCTAGTGCAAACTACAAGTAAAGACTTTCGTCATGACTGCTCACGTATCAATGAAAACAGTGGTAATGTGTTTCTAGAGATTTCCCGTTTTCTCTTTTCCTCAATTTTACTGAGGACCGAACAAGGAATCTCTCGTCAAAAAAAGGTTTCTTACACAACAAAAACTTAACTTATGAATCAAATAACCACGAGCACAGCATTTGTAACCATGAGAGCGCAAATGTGTTTGCTTTTTTAATTCCACAGCATGCATCCATTAACAAATAGTAATGTCCCCCCCTTGGACCTGAACAGGGTTCCAGGTATTTTTAGTTTGAATGCAAAGAGAAGAGAGAAGAGAGTATGCAATGTACAGATATTTTGTATGATCATTTTAATGTATAATAAGATGAAATGCAGAGCAGAATAAAGCCCCCTATAACAGAGCCATAAAGTGATTACTAGCGTTTACTCAATGGCGAAACATTTTCTTAAAATATTTAAAAAATGGTGGTTAAAAATAATTCTTAAACTGTGTGAAGTCTTTCCTTTGGATCCCACTGTTTATGGGCTTTACTTCGCACATGTTACATTTTCTCAAAGGCGTGGCCACCTTTAATGTACTTCCGTTTTTCTCCCTGTTATTACTCAGGCTACCTGTGGAATGCCTGAGTTACAAGGTGTACTTTCTGTTTATTTTTTTCTATTGATTCATTGTTACTCAGGCTACCTGTGGAATGCCTGAGTTACAAGGTGTACTTTCTGTGTATTTTTTTCTATTGATTCATTGTTATGACAGATAATATATTAGAGGTGGTCACACTTTTGGGTAGTAATTTGTATGAGGTGCATACCATAATTCATGGACTGGCAGCTGACCAATAATAGAGTGATTTTATTTAACCCATGAAATAGATAGTAGTCTAATACACCTTAGTAGAATTACACAGGTGATTATAGAAAATCAAGCGCGCTGATTGGTCGAGAACTTCGGACTATTTCTCGATAGTTACCTACAGCATTTTGACAAAATGGCTGCCAGCTTTTGAAATATGAAATAAAAATTTATTTTCTTTAAAATGCTTATTTATTTTTATTTTTTTCAAATAATCACCTGTGTAATTCTACTAAAACAATTAGTCACCTCAGGCTCAGTGAATAGCAATGATAATAACCTCGACTTCGTCTCGGTTATTATTCACCGATATTCACCTTGCCTTTGGTGACTAATTGTTAATTAGTAGACACTAATTCCATTGTTTTCTTTTGTTTGGTATTGACATATTAGACATGGACTATTAGATTTTGTTTCATGGGTTAAATAAAATCACTATTGTAAAGCACCATGCATGGTATTTGCATCATGTAATAAATTATTTTGATTATGGACCTAGTACGCTCGGCCAGGATATCAAATTGAGTATTATACCTAAAGAAGGGCTACTCACAGTCTACCAGTAAATACAATAAATTAGTAGTGTGTAATAGAGATGATAATCCATCATCTATGTGGTCATGTATTTATATTTCTAGTAATCACAGTCTGATACAAATGTATCAATTTCCCCACTGATGATAAATAAACACATGAAATCTAGTTTCTTCATTGCATTTTTGTGCTTCCATGTTGACTTCAATCATATGGTGTCATGACATGGGTTAGGGTAAGCGTGTCACATGGTGTCATGACATGGGTTAGGGTAAGGGTGTTATATGGTGTCATGATATGGGTTAGGGTGTTATATGCCCAGGGGGGGTAATATGGTGTCATGACATGGGTTAGCGTGTCATATGGTGTCATGACATGGGTTAGGGTAAGGGTGTCATGACATGGGTGAGGGTGTCATGACATGGGTAATGGTGTAGTGACATGGGTGTCATATGGTGTGACATGGGTGTCATATGGTGTCATGACAGGTTAGGGTAATGGTGTCATGACGAGATGGGGTAAGGGTGTCATGACGGGTTAGGGTAAGGGTGTCATGGGTTAGGGTAAGGAAGTCATGACATGGGTTAGGGTAAGGGTGTCATATGGTGTCATGCATGGGTTAGGGTAAGGATGCCATATTTCATGACATGGGTTAGGGTAAGGGTGTCATGACATGGGTTAGGGTAAGGGTGTCGTATGGTGTCATGACATGGGTATTAGGGTAAGGGTGCCATGACATGGGTTAGGGTAAGGGTGTCATATGGTGTCATGACATGGGTTAGGGTAAGGGTGTCATGCATGGGTTAGGGTAAGGATGTCATATGGTGTCATGACATGGGTATTAGGGTAAGGGTGTCATAACATGGATTAGGGTAAGGGTGTCATGGTGTCATGACATGGGTATTAGGGTAAGGGTGCCATGACATGGGTTAGGGTAAGGGTGTCATATGGTGTCATGACATGGGTTAGGGTAAGGGTGTCATGCATGGGTTAGGGTAAGGATGTCATATGGTGTCATGACATGGGTTAGGGTAACGGTGTCATGACATGGGTTAGCTAGGGTAAGGGTGTCATGACATGGATTAGGGTAAGGGTGTCATGGTGTCATGACATGGGTATTAGGGTAAGGGTGTCATGACATGGGTTAGGGTAAGGGTGTCATATGGTGTCATGACATGGGTTAGGGTAAAAGTGTCATGACATGGGATAGAGTAAGGGTGTCATATGGTGTCATGACATGGGTATTAGGGTAAGGGTGTCATGACATGGGATAGAGTAAGGGTGTCATATGGTGTCATGACATGGGTATTAGGGTAAGGGTGTCATGACATGGGTAAGGGTGTCATGGGTAAGGGTGTCATGACGGGTTAGGGTAAGGGTGTCATGACGGGATAGAGTAAGGGTGTCATATGGTGTCATGACATGGGTGTAAGGGTGTCATGACATGGGATAGAGTAAGGGTGTCATATGGTGTCATGACATGGGTATTAGGGTAAGGGTGTCATGACATGGGTAAGGGTGTCATGGGTTAGGGTAAGGGTGTCATGACGGGTTAGGGTAAGGGTGTCATGACGGGATAGAGTAAGGGTGTCATATGGTGTCATGACATGGGTATTAGGGTAAGGGTGTCATGACATGGGTTAGAGTAAGGGTGTCATATGGTGTCATGACATGGGTATTAGGGTAAGGGTGTCATGACATGGGTTAGGGTAAGGGTGTCATGACATGGGTTAGAGTAAGGGTGTCATGACATGGGTATTAGGGTAAGGGTGTCATGACATGGGATAGAGTAAAGGCCAATTTACACGATACGATTTGTCGGCCCGATTTGAGTTTTATTGTTTTTAACACTCCAATTCATTTGATTTTCCTTTAAAAAATCGGCCCGACACGAAAAAATCTGTTGCAGTGTCTGTTGCAGTGCAACAGATTTTTCCCTGCAACAGATTTTTCCGAATCGGGCCGATTGGGTGTCATGACGGGTTAGGGTAAGGGTGTCATGACGGGATAGAGTAAGGGTGTCATATGGTGTCATGACATGGGTATTAGGGTAAGGGTGTCATGACATGGGTTAGAGTAAGGGTGTCATATGGTGTCATGACATGGGTATTAGGGTAAGGGTGTCATGACATGGGTTAGGGTAAGGGTGTCATGACATGGGTTAGAGTAAGGGTGTCATGACATGGGTATTAGGGTAAGGGTGTCATGACATGGGATAGAGTAAAGGCCAATTTACACGATACGATTTGTCGGCCCGATTTGAGTTCTATTGTTTTTAACACTCCAATTCATTTGATTTTCCTTTAAAAAAATCGGCCCGACACGAAAAAATCTGTTGCAGTGTCTGTTGCAGTGCAACAGATTTTTCCCTGCAACAGATTTTTCCGAATCGGGCCGATTTCTTCATTTTTCCAAACGAAGCTTATCAAAAATCGGGCCGACAAATCGTATCGTTTAAATCGGCCTTAAAGGGGGACTAGTACGTAAATCGTTCAAAGTTTGATTTAGCTGAAACTTCACTGAAATATTCTCAAAGACCCATACAATCACTGGTTAATTTTTTTCTCAAAAATTCCAATGGGAAGTAATGCATTTTTATGAGTCTTTAGAGGTGCCAGTGACGTCACTGACTCAACCCAAACAATCATCACGGCTTCGCTCCATACATTTCTTCATGTTAATGTCTTGAATTATTTTATTTCTATGAAGCTAAACGTTTGTGTGAAGGAGTTTTCTTACCTTATATGTGCTTAGGATTGATTGTTTGACTAGTTTTCTTCAGTGCAGAGCTGTTATCTGAACAAACCGTTCAGATATTTTGATCACAAAATGCAAAGAAATGTATGGAGCTGAGTTTGGGTTGAGTCAGTAGTGACGTCACTGGCACCTCTAAAGATTCATAAAAATGTATTACTTTTCATTGGAATTCTTGAGAAAAAAATTAACCAGTGATTGTATGGGTCCTTGAGATTATTTCAGTGAAGTTTCAGCTAAATCAAATTTTGATGGTGTCATGACATGGGTATTAGGGTAAAGGTGTCATGACATGGGTTAGGGTAAGGATGTCATATGGTGTCATGACATGGGTAGGGGTAAGGGTGTCATGACATGGGTCAGGGCAAGGGGGTCATATTGTGTCATGCATGGGTTAGGGTAATTAAGGGTGTCATGACATGGGATAGAGTAAGGGTGTCATGGATAACACATAGGATTAAGTGAGGAACTAGAACAATAAGACTGTTGTGGCAATTAACAAAACAGGTTTGCCTTAATGAAGTTACTTCAGACTGAGTGTGAAGTTCACGCTTTAGTTCTCATACAACATCTATTCTCGTAGCTAAAAACAATCGAGCTTCAGTTCTTCTTGCATTGCTCGTTGATATTTCTTGTCCATTCCTTCTTTGACCTGCTTTACTTGGCACTATGAACCCTTGCTAATATGTCATGAAGAGATTGGAAGCCAGCGTGTCCTAAAGCACTAATTAAATAAAACAAAACATTTCTTTATGAAACTTCACTCTTTAATTGAATTTGATAGAAGTGACGTCTAGTAGTGGTTGTAATCCTATTGCTGGTGCGTGTAATACATATTGACAAAGGTGCACTTTACGCTGGATTGCAGACAGACCGCCACTCTAACCTACTCGGTTTATCTATACACACATACATCGTTTATTTGGTAAATATATCACTATATTTATATACAGTATATTCAAGATCAATAATAAATAATAAACAAAGTCGTTAATATTCGTATATTTCTGCACTCAATAGTGTTATATTATTATTATTATAAATTATAAAAGAAATCTTGCCGTCGCCATGTTCCTTAGAGTGTTTTACCGCCGACCGATATTAGACTTTTAAGACTGATGAAAAAACAGGGTTTTGCTTTAGATCTTTTAGGCTCCAACATGTTACTGTAAGGCGGCCAATGATCTAAGAGGGAAAAAAAATAAAAAAAACTTGTCGGGAGGCACTTGTCCGCCGACAACATCCAGTGTGCGTGTTGAGGTCGCACTTGCAAATTGTCTTATTCTGAAGCTGTTTATATTTGGCAGATATGAAGATTTAAAATGATTACTTGGTTCTTAACATAGCTCATAAGCATTCCAGTAAACAAATACATAGAATCGAATTCACGAAATTTGGCAAACAGCGATCCGAACTGATCTTCGCAGACAAGTTCTGGTGAAGTAGTTCTAAAACTGAGAGGGTTTTGAGTCAGTATCCAAAACAGACTTGTCGGAAGAACGAGTAGATCGACGAATAGACGCCAACACCATCGTTTTGAACAGTACACTACACTCTACACCTTTTTAAAAGAAACAACACAAGAAGTCTATAAGAACGACTCTGCCTGAGGTGAAAATTCGATGTTCTTACAAAAAAAAAGAAGAGGGCGTAGACGAGTCTGCACGTGATTGGGAACATCAGTATTTAGCCGGGCTCTTTGGCTTCAAGGGTAGACGGCGCGTTGACGCGAATTCCAGGGGGGTACAGCTTACGCGATTCTAGTGCAGTATTGTGGACCGTTTCAGCGTGTCTCCTGGTCTGGTACAAACTACTGGAGCGGAATTTCGTCGTCCTATCCTAATGTAACGGCAGTATTCAATGTCTTCGTAGTCCTTACTCTTAGGTGTGACTGGAGGCTGGTCGTTGAAGCTTCTAGCGCGAGGCTTGAACACCGATTGACATCGAATGGGAGGAAGAATGGTGGGAGGGAGGAGTAGTTTTGGTCCAAGGGACTTTTCTGACTCGCTCAAAGCAAACAAGCTATCGGTTTGTTGTTCTGTTATTGTCTCTCTGCTTGTATCGCTGTCAAATCCGTGTCGTGAGTGAGCGATGGCTTGTAGCTTGTCTTGCAGGTCGTTTTCAGCGCGTTGAACACTTTGAAGAGTAAAACTTACTGGTTTACGATTGATCTTCTTGTTGTCAAAACTGGCAGTACTTCCTCTTCTGCCAATTGGCTCTGAGTGGACACTTTTGTTGTCGCCGTTAGATTGTTGTTTTTGTTCACGGACTGACTTGATCAAAGAACCATACACATCGGCAAGAGTCACTCGTCGTTTGTATATCGCAGGATTCTGTCCTGGGGGTTTCAGGAATGCCCCTGGACGTTGATTCGTTATCTTTTACTTCTCGAACTGTGGGAGTAATGAATCCATTACTGTGGCGACGTCTTAGCTTTAAGAGAACATCCCTGTCCATGTTAATCTTGTTTTCATATTGTCGCTTCTCTCGGTCGAGAGCGTTTCGTGTACGGCACCAGTTGTCAGTCGCCTTTGCGTTTTTCTGATTTAACTGCCTGTTTGCTGCCGTGTCCTTCACTGCCGGCTCCACATCCAGGCTATCTTTTCTACTCGTCGAAAACATTCGTAAAACAGTTGTTTGACTGTACTAAATGACTTCTTCATGTAGTTGTTTTTGCAAACTTAACAAACACCACAATTAACCGACGATAATTGCCGGTCCCGGCTTTGTTTACAGTTTGTCAACAACTTTCGTTTTGTGCTAACTAAAGCTCTTCCATTGTGCCACGTCATTGCCATCCATTTTCAAATGCTGAGCATGGAAGTCACTTGGGAATATACGGGATAAAACAGTGATGGTTCACTCTCGTTAACAAATCCCTTAAGTATACTAACACCTATTTAATCATCAGCGTATAGAATGTTTATAACGTCCTAATTATAAAGCCATTTTCCATGGGAAATCATAAATAAAAGTTGAACTGCCGGATGCGCGAACAAACCACGAGGCTCGATTGACATGGCGCAAGATTGACCACCGCGAAGAACTTGATTTACTAACTTTTGAAGGCCACTTGAAAATTATCTATTTATTGGTAACGGTTTGTAAACAAATAAAGTTGTACATTGTATTGTTATAAGTTCTACTAGTCTAATCAGTTCTAATTAAATGAGTGAGCGAACTAAACACTACCCAGAACAGACTCTACGGTTTCTACTCAAGAGTCGGCGTTTTCGTTTGAGCGGGAACCCTACTGAAGTAATACTGTCACGGTACGGAATCGAAGACATCTATTCAACCAATCACAGCGCGCAAAATCATTGCTTAATTGGACACGACACGGTCACCACACGACACGAACCGTACGGTAGCTACTTCCCACTCGGCTCATACAAACACGACTCTAACTTGAGTGACTCTCGAACTGTCCTCGTACGAACTGAACTAGTTGATAAAAACAGTTTTTTTCTATATATTGTACAGTACGTCAGATTCTAATAACGTGTTCACTCATGCACAGGATAGTTAGCAGTGGTTAACTGAGAACTGTTTATCGTAAGGATTATCTGACAATATAACCTTTTGTGTAGTCAAACTACTAAATCATTGTCAGAAGAAAGTTCAAAAAACAAAGTAGAAGTAGAACGAACTTCGACGTGGCAGAAGATAAAGATCTCCTACGAACTGCTTTTGAACTGAATGTATAAGCTGTTTGTGGAATTAATGTCCAGGAAGCAATTAAACTGTATTTACCGAAGTGTTAATGCGTCGTCAGTTCGTAATTAATACAAGACTTTGTACAAGTTGTCATTCGCTGTACAAATCTTCTTCGACTGTCAAAGTGTTGTCATGGCAACGATGTAGTTATTGTAGTCATGACAACGATGTAGTTATTGAAGTAGTCCAAGGACTCAGCAAAGACCAAAACAACGTATATTTTTTTCAATTCCATCGCCACCTACATAAGTATTTTATCTAATCCTAGTTATTAGTCGGGCTTCCTGTGGAAGACCCGACCCTAAAAATGAGAAGCGTTCTAGATCTTTGTCGTCGTCGTCGTTGACCTCAGAAAGCATACTGGGTTCTACAGCGCATGCGCCCTGTGCCGGCCGCTAAGATAATCACCGAAGGCTCTAACAACATGATTTATCAGTACGAGACTGGTCGAGTCTGAATGAGGGTTTATCACAAATTTCAAAACTCATAGGACAAAAAAATGATTATCATAGCTGGAAACTAGCTCGTTGAAATTAGTAAACTGTGAAGTTTGGAAAAGATCGCACCACAAATTGCAAAGATATGAATTTTCAAAAATCGAAATTTTGTATGAAAACCTTTGTTGGAGGCAAGAGTTGCCTCCAAGCGTAAATTTCCAAAGGTTTTCATATAAAATTTCGATTTTTGAAAATTCATATCTTTGCAATTTATCAGGGAGCGATCTTTTCCAAACTTCACATTTTTACTAATTTTAACGAGCTCTTGCTATGATAATCATTTTTTGTCCGATGAGTTTTGAAATTACGTGATATACCCTCATTCACAAACTTTGTTGGAGGAAGTTTATGTCGTCTTGTTTTCAAAATAACCACAATAATTCATAGAGATATGGATTTATCAATCCAGTACTAGTACTGCAAAGGGTTTAGAGATCTTCAGAACTTAGAACGAAGTGAGTTGATACACGCAGCCGGCGGTGAAGAGAACAGTTGTAAGGTTTTCAGCCGACCGATAACCGTCGAGGTAAACCCATATTTACACTCAAATCAAATCAAATCAAAAGACTTTATTTTATGAGGGTGACACTACGAAACAGTCTCAGACTGATAAACTTGTGGCCCTCTAACCTAAACTAAATAAATCTATAAAACACTTCATCCAAACATTGTTTAATCACTCTGCGATGTCTAGTTTATGTATACGGTATTTGTATTTGTATGGATATATTTATGGTAACCAATAAACTATGTCATTGTCATTCACGATCAGTCGCTGAGTTTGTGAAATCGCAGTACTGAAATTGCAAGGAAAGCAAGTTCTATCGACCTCGAGTCATGCAACGACGAGCAACCAAACACTGTTTTAATCGCACTATAGGATATCTATATTTAGTTCAAATAGGTTACATTTCATTTAGAAGCCCGACTTCACGCTAGCTAGAAGAGCGTCTAGTTATCTTAGTAAAGGGACATCCACAGGGGCGTAGCGTGCTTTTTTCCCAATGTACGCACATAGCGACGAGCGCCGAAGGCGTGAGTTTCTAGGGGAGTGAGGGGGCATGCCCCCCCTGAAAATTTAGAAATCTAGAGCCTTGGAAACACCATTTTCTTCGTTTTCCAGCGGACTTTCTCGCTACATAAATACATAGTAAAATGCATTTATCACTCAGTTTTATGGGGGGATTTATGTAAAGGTTATATAAAGGATTTATGTAAAGGATGTGTTAAGGATTTATGTAAAGGTTATATAAAGGATTTATGTAAAGGATGTGTTAAGGATTTATGTAAAGGTTGAGTGAAGGATTTATGTATAGGTTGTGTAAAGGATTTTTGTAGTTGTGTAAAGGATTTATGTAAATTAAAGGTTGTGTAAAGGATTTTTGTAAAGGTTGTGTAAAGGATTTATGTAAACGGCTTATATACCGCTACCGCTATATATAGCGATATCACAATCCGAGGCGAAGCCAGTTTTTTGGTATTTATTTTGTTTGAGACTAACTACAATCATCATTATACATGCCTACAATGACTGACTGAAAGGGGAAATTTATTGGGGACACAATGTGACGAGCGGTGAAGGCGCGAGCTCGTAGGGGGATGCGAAGGCATGATATGCTCCCCGAAAAATTTTGAGGTATAGGGTCTCCAAAATAGCATTTTCCTGCCTTCTGTGAGTAGTTTGCAGCAAGTAATCTGCCGTGAGCTGTTAAGATTTTGTCTTAGATTTCATTTTATTTTAAATATTTTAATGTTTTTTATAATATATATATTTTAAGGATTTTAAATTGTACGCACGTGCGTATGTGCGTATTGCACGCTACGCCCCTGATCCATGAGAACAGCCTATAGGCTGAAGGCAGTACCCTATATAAATAAAGCTTATTGTTATTTAGCTCGAAGCCTAAAGCATATGTAAATCGTTTAATTTTTAGGTAGTCCCTCATATTTTTCTCTTGTAGGTACATAATAATAACAGTTTATTGTAAATACTGGAAACACTAACAAGTGAATCGCGTTGTCTTTACATAAGAATTGTACCTATAGATACAGCCAATGTCATTAAGGTTGTCCACCTCGGAAAAGCACATTTACACATTTATACATTTATACATTTACACATTTGCACTTTTACAAGCGCTGAAATACAACTATCCACCTGAAATCTTCTAATAAGGCCGCGGCATTCTTATGGCAGTATACTTCTACTGAATCTATTGACTCTGGGTTCCACGTGCGCAAAACGAATATACACGTGATGTTGCAAATGTGTAAATGTGTAAATGTGTAAATGCGTAAATGTGTAAATGTGCTATTCCGAGGTGGACAACCTTAATGACATTGACTGTATACCAATACACCAAAACATGTTATTAAATAATTACTCGGGCTTCCTGTGGAATGCCCGAGTTAAAAGTCAATCAAAAATGGCCATTTGGGACGATTTTTGAGCATTTTGCATGGGCTATAGTCCATCAAAAATGTCCCATTTTGAACGATTTTTCATCATTTTGGACGAATATTACGATTTTTAGTGGTTCATAGCCTATGCAAAATCGTCCAAAATGGCCATTTTTAGTGGCTCCTGCCGATGCACAATGCTAAAAAAGTAAAATAAAATCCAGTTAACCGAGTTTATTCAAGTAAGAGAGTTTTAAAAGAAGATAGAAAAGCAACAAAAAAAAACACCCCCGGGCTGGGAGTCGAACTCGCGACCCTCGCGTTAAAATCAGAGGAATGCCGAATTTTTACCAAAAAAGGACCATACTCCCAAGACGCTATGCTGGGTGTATGTTACATATAGGACGAAGATTTCGGCCTCATCCGCGCAATCCGGGCTTACACCTTATCAGCATAGTGGTCAAAGAGGGAGGGAACAGTCGTATCCTAGTCACTAAAAACTTCCCCCTACCACTGCGCTACCGTGCACGCTTATTGAATTGGAGGACAAAATAACCTAGTGTATCCTGCGAATGGACTGGCTCGCGTCTATGCTTCGGAAACTGACGGATACGAGTTCGATTCCTTCATTCAACAACTCTTCATTTTTTTATTATTTTTTTTTTTGCTTATCTTTTTTCTTTTCGTTGTTGTTTTTGTTCTTTTAATCTGTTTTTCTTTTTGCTTTAATCTTCATGAAATTTTTTTTTTTTCGTTTTTTCGTTTTCGGAGTATTTTCATGCATTGGCGTATTTTGCGTTTTCGTAATTTTTAACCACGTAGTCCCGATTTTTTTATGGCGCATTTGAATAAATCCATATAGAATTTGCGCCTTACAAGTTAATCAATTATTATTAATTATTAGTGTTTACGCGGATTTTAGCGATTTTCGGAAGCTAAACATTCTGTAGCATTTTCAGATTCCATATAAGCAGTTAACCATTTTTGACGATTTTTGACCATTTTTTGCATGGGATAAAATGGTCCATTTTGGACGATTTTTGATCATTTTTGCAGGGACTAACCCACTAAAATGTCCAATTTTGGACGAATTTTGAGCGTTTTGCATGGGCTTATAAATAGTCTATCAAAAATGGTCATTTTGGACGATTTTTGAGCATTTTGCATGGGCTATATATATATAGCCCACTAAAATGTCCCATTTTGAACGATTTGTGACCATTCTCATGGGCAATAGCCCACTACAATGTCCCATTTTGGACGGTTTTGGACCATTTTGGATGGGTCATAGCCCACTAAAATGGCCCATTTTTGACGATTTTTGACCATTTTGCATGGGCCATCGCCCACTAAAATGGTCCATTTTGGACGATTTTTCATCAATTTGGACGAAAATGACGATTTTTAGTGGGTCATACATAGCCTATGCAAAATCGTCCAAATGGCCATTTTTGAGCATTTTGTATGGGCTATATAGTCCATTTTGCATTCATTTTTGAGCATTTTGCATGGGCTATAGTCCATCGAAAATGGCCATTTTGTACGATTTTTGAGCAATTTTATAGTCCATCAAAAATGGCCATTTTAGACGATTTTTGACCATTTTGCATTTATCTGGGTTTTCTACCAAAGATCTCAAAAAAATTTATTGGGGCGTTTTCCCATCATGCATCGCAACATCTAATTGGATTTACTGGGATCGGAACAAGAAACGCGTAAATTAAGGATATGTAATTGGAACAAAACGTACTACAAAATGTTTCACTTCATTTTTAAAATGTTTATTTCGTATTATCCATTCATGGCAAACCAAGTTCATATCTCACCAGGCCCACTTGTATCCTCAACAAATCTTGGTATTTTTCTTACATGGACAGCAAGCTAACAGCACTGCCCATCAGTTCCATCAAGTACTCGGGTTCACAATTTCCTCTCTCTCTACTCCTCTCCAACATTTAATCAAATATATCTAAACTATGGACCAAAATTGACCTTTGGTAGCACACATTCCACTAATCAATTGTGTAGCATAATATCTTTTATCAATGTAACAATCAGTGGTATACTTGCCAACAACAACATCATGAAATCCATAGTGGTGATATATTCACTTGAAGATATCGTTTTTCGATAGAGAGAAAATCTGCTTTCATCAACTGATTACTAACTATATGATAAAAAGTAAATTACATGGCCGCTGCACTCACTTCCGAGATATATATTTCTCAACACTCCAAGACCCACAGCATCTCTCTCCTCTACTGTTGTTAACTTTCTCTGCAAAAGGCTGCTACTTACAAAGGCTGTAGTCAGTCATAGCTAACCCCATCATGCCTCTTGAAAGACAGTTATCAATGTAAATTATAGTTCTACTTCACATCCCAAACAACAGATTTACGCCATATTGTACTGACTATCGACTATACCTTAGCCGTCCATTATATCCAAATAGCACCTTATCCAAAGCTCTAAGGCGCTCAACAATAAAAGAATCATTATTACATAACAACTCCACTGTCAACAACCATTGACCCATCCAACACCTGATCAACATCAAACAACTCCACTGTCAACAACCACTGACCAATCTAACACCTGATCAACATCAAACAACTCCACTGTTAACAACCACTGACCAATCTAACACCTGATCAACATCAAACAACTCCACTGTTAACAACCACTGACCAATCTAACACCTGATCAACATCAAACAACTCCACTGTTAACAACCACTGACCAATATCAAACAACTCCACTGTTAACAACCACTGACCAATCTAACACCTGATCAACATCAAACAACTCCACTGTTAACAACCACTGACCAATCTAACACCTGATCAACATCAAACAACTCCAGTCAACAACCATTGACCCATCTGATCAACATCAAACAACTCCACTGTCAACAACCACTGACCAATATCAAACAACTCCACTGTCAACAACCAGACCAATCTAACACCTGATCAGCATCAAACAACTCCAGTCAACAATCATTGACCCATCTAACACCCGATCAACATCAAACTCCACTGTCAACAACCACTGACCAATATCAAACAACTCCACTGTCAACAACCACCGACCAATCTAACACCTGATCAGCATCAAACAACTCCAGTCAACAACCACTGACCAATATCAAACAACTCCACTGTCAACAAACACTGACCAATCTAACACCTGATCAACATCAAACAACTCCACTGTCAACAAACACTGACCAATCTAACACCTGATCAACATCAAACAACTCCACTGTTAACCATTGACCAATCTAACACCTGATCAACATCAAACAACTCCACTGTTAACAACCACTGACCCATCTAACACCTGATCAACATCAAACAACTCCACTGTTAACAACCATTGACCCATCTAACACCTGATCAACATCAAACAACTCCACTGTTTACAACCATTGACCAATCTAACACCTGATCAACATCAAACAACTCCAGTCAACAACCACTGACCTATATCAAACAACTCCACTGTCAACAAACACTGACCAATCTAACACCTGATCAACATCAAACTCTACTGTTAACAACCATTGACCCATCTAACACCTGATCAACATCAAACAACTCCACTGTTAACAACCATTGACCCATCTAACACCTGATCAACATCAAACAACTCCAGTCAACAACCACTGACCAATCTAACACCTGATCAACATCAAACAACTCCAGTCAACAACTGACCAATCTAACACCTGATCAACATCAAACTCCTGTCAACAACCATTGACCCATCTAACACATGACCAACATCAAACAACTCCACTGTCAACAACCATTGACCAATCTAACACCTGATCAGTATCAAACTCCAGTCAACAACCATTGACCCATCTAACACCTGATCAACCTCAACAACCATTGACCAATCTAACACCTGATCAACATGAAACAACTCCACTGTCAACAACCACTGACCAATCTAACACCTGATCAACATGAAACAACTCCACTGTCAACAACCATTGACCAATCTAACACCTGATCAACATCAAACTCCAGTCAACAACTGACCAATCTAACACCTGATCAACATCAAACAACTCCAGTCAACAACTGACCAATCTAACACCTGATCAACATCAAACTCCTGTCAACAACCATTGACCCATCTAACACATGATCAACATCAAACAACTCCACTGTCAACAACCATTGACCAATCTAACACCTGATCAGTATCAAACTCCAGTCAACAACCATTGACCCATCTAACACCTGATCAACCTCAACAACCATTGACCAATCTAACACCTGATCAACATGAAACAACTCCACTGTCAACAACCACTGACCAATCTAACACCTGATCAACATAAAACAACTCCACTGTCAACAACCATTGACCAATCTAACACCTGATCAACATCAAACTCCAGTCAACAACTGACCAATCTAACACCTGATCAACATGAAACAACTCCACTGTCAACAACCATTGACCAATCTAACACCTGATCAGTATCAAACTCCAGTCAACAACCATTGACCAATCTAACACCTGATCAGCATCAAACAACTCCAGTCAACAACCACTGACCAATATCAAACAACTCCACTGTCAACAAACACTGACCAATCTAACACCTGATCAACATCAAACAACTCCACTGTTACCATTGACCAATCTAACACCTGATCAACATCAAACAACTCCACTGTCAACAACCATTGACCCATCTAACACCTGATCAACATCAAACAACTCCACTGTTAACAACCATTGACCCATCCAACACCTGATCAACATCAAACAACTCCACTGTTAACAACCATTGACAAACAACTCTACACACTGTCAACCACCAATGACCAATCGAAGACAAAATCTTGACTTGATTTGTATCGCGACTGCAAATCCTTTCACCTTGACAGCACATTCAGCAGTCGACTATTTTGATTTTAATGGGTACATCATTCCAATTAAAGTGTTTCTGCTTCACGTGTTTTCAGCAAAATATTTTGGATCACTGCCGCCAATTTGTCAGAGTCTGCAACAAAAATTCAGCTTTTGGGGGCAACAGGCTGCGGCCAATTTGATCAAGTCTGCAATCTGCAACATATCAGTCAGCAAAACACCAACTCCACGATCAGCAACACAGGACCACAGCATAACACTGTAGGCACTCTGGCGTCACTGCACGAGCTGCTCAGGTCATCAGACCAGTACTGCATTTAACTACTGCGCCTATAGGAAAGGGTAACAGTGATACATTTAATAGGGTAGGACTCAAGAGAGAATACACATTACATGAATAATAGGGGCCAACCTTGCTTTCTTTTCTAGTACATCAGTTTTGTCCAGAACTCCAAGAGAAAGAACAAGAAAGCAAGGATGAACGGTTACATTATACATCAACAAAATATAGTTTAAATCTGTGTCAAAACACAGTGACAAAGTAATGCCTGTGCATCTACAGCTAATATTTGTACCATACTGAACTATTAAAATCATTGAATCTACTAGTCTCTGTACTGTTATTCAACGGTCATCTCTAGAAGATGACATCACAACTTTGTTGTGGCAATAGCTGGCAATGCAACAACTGTCAAGCAATCACTTTTGTACATTCAATTTAACATTACAACACACTGATTATTGCATAGCACACTTGTTTGTGGGTATTTAAAGTAAATGGAGAAATGCTGCTTTTGGCAAAACTGGGAACAGTATTACTGCAGGATGCATATCCTAAAATGCAAATCATTGGCTGTACGTTGTCAAAGCAATTGGCCATCATCCACTCGGATACTCGCAAACAGCTAGCAAGCGCTCGCTGACGAGTGATGTTTACAAGCTAGCGAGCACTCAAAAATCACTCGCTAGCTGTCTGTGAGTGTCTTATGGCGTTAATGGAAGTATGCATTGCATTGCTATAGTTGTGTTTGCAGTCTGTTTAAATGAAAGATTGAGCTAAAATTAGAAATGTGGCACTACCTAATCTCAAAAAGAAGCTAGTAAAAGTCTGCAATCAAAGTGTCTTCGGCTGCAAGTCTGCTAAAACAACGTCTCCTGAAAGAAAAACATCATGCATAGCACATATCATTAACCATACACACACACTAACATATGCACACTATTCGATGTCGTCATTCTGAGTATCGACGTATTCCCCATTATTTTCAATGTGTTCTTGTCTTGGTGAACGGGATGGCGAACGTTTAGCAGGGGAATCGGATCTCGACCGACGTGCTGGCGGCGATCTGGAGCGAGAACGGTGGTTTGATGGCGAACGACTTCTAGAGCGAGATGCAGGGCGTTTGGCGGGGCTTCGAGAACGACGTGGGCTGAACGATCGCGATCGATTCCTTCTTGGGGACCTTGAACGTGAGTACCGTCGACGTGGCGACTTGGATCTCGATCGAGAATAGCGGCGGCTTCTACAAATGGAATGAAAATTCTTATCAGACGTCTGAACAATGATAACTATATTTGGTATTTTAGTGTCAAGAACGCCACATGAAAAAACATGCGGTTCCAAGGTATGAATCGCCTGAACAGATAATTTCAACATCAGTGGACTTTTTATAGACTTTTCCTTTTCTATCTAGATCTTTACATTCAATTAAAAGTGTTAAATAGATGAATCTTTAACGCTAATATACCTTCTTCGAGGCGGAGAACGAGAGCGCGACCGATAGCGTCCCGAGCCAGAAGAGTAGTTGTTGTAACCACGTTGCTTCGGCTTGTACGTCTCTGTTGGCCGGCCATAACGAGCCATTTGGACGCGGATCTCTCTTCCATCTACAATACTTTTATCCAACAGATCCATGGCATCTTCGGCGTCTCTTTTCTCCCAGAACCGAACGAAAGCAAAGCCTCGGGACTGGAGATGTTTGCGATCTCGCGGGATGTAAATGTCGCCAACGTCGCCGTATTTTCCGAAAACCTTCTTTAAATCATCGATTCCCGTGCGATATGTGAGGTTGTCGACCTTCAAACTGGTCATCCCTTCTATTTTGGGAGGTCCTTTACTGCCGTCGAAGCTCATTTTACCAGTAAAACCAAAACACTCACTGATATTTTCAACAAACAAACTTCCTTCTGCGAACCTTCTCTCAAAATGGTGGCTGTTTGGAGCACATGTCGTCATACGCATAGGGGGGAGCAATATAATGGTCATTAATCAATACCCAATGATAGGTCAAAACGCTCCCCACGAGGGTAGGGTAGTGAATAAAATAATATTCTTCGTTCAGTATTTTTATTTTAACTTTTATTTTTCAGATTTCATGTAAATAAAGCATAAACTAAATAAATATAAATATGATGGGAACAATGACTGATCATGTAACCCCAGGGGGGTACTGAAGTATTATAGTGACAGAGAGTTGCAAATGAAGCCAAAATAATAAACCCTCAAAAGTTTGCATATCCAGTCAAACTTATACCAGAGTACTCCCCCCCCCCCCCCCCCCCCCTCCCCCTGGTGATGTAGCTCACTGCAAGTTTCTTTTGATTTGTCTTCTGATTTACAAATAAGTACTCTTGTTTAAATAGTACTCTGGTTGACAGGATTATTCAATAATCCGTTTATAAAGGAAATCTGATATATTTGAACATTTCTATTTGTTATTGTTTTTCATATAAAAGAAGAAACTCAGTGTCAGACAGTTCTAGTGGGGTTTGGGGGGTAACTCTAAATTGCAATCAAATCCCCTAAACAACAACTTGTATTGTATTGGAAGCCCTTGATTAAAATCCTTGATAAAAAGTCTTTAGCTATGTAACTATTTTTGGCGTCCATTTCTCCAGTCCAACAAGTTTATAGACTGCACGGCAGAGAAAGGAAGAGTGGCTGAAGTCAAACGAGTAGACTTTCACTAAATATGAACAATCTATGGCTACCAAGTCAAGTACATTAAAACCAGGACATTGAAACAATCAAGGAAACCCAAGTCTTGATAGTTTCCATCACATCCATTGCTTGGGTCAACACAATGGCTGTGAAGTCACTGGTTCACCAACACATCATATTTTACTTCTTGGTTGCCAAAGGTGCATTGTTTTGTAATATCGTTTCATCTGTAATTTTCAGTTCATAACGTTCTTTCTCTGCATTGTACACTCCCTGAACAACAGCCCGGCGTAACATTTTCTCAACATCTCTTGCCATTGTTAGCAGTTCCTCTATTTTAGTAATGTCTGTTTCATGTTTATTTTTTAGAAATTCTTCTCTGATTCTGCGTCGACCTGCTTCCAGTGCTGCAGCATCTCCTGCAAATGTGTTAAGTCTTGCTCGGTGTAACCTTCTGTAGCAGGCAAGAACCTGTAACATATATAGAAATGAAACAGTAGAAAATAAGAATTATGTCATTGCTTCTCTTATACATTTATCATGTGCTCATGCAATGAACCATAGCTGACAAGTTTGGTTGATAACTAACCATTAAAATCCTGTAGATCATTGGGTAAATGCAAAAATACACGAATATAATAGACCTTTATTCTTGACATTAAAATAAAAGAAGGACAGTTTTGTAATAAAATCTTAAATGACTTTAAAATTACCTTTGAACGTATTGACATGTTTGTAGCTTGAATGAAGACTTGCTAACACAGGAAGCCCAATATTGACGTCGTACCCAGTCCTCTCATAAGTCCGTTGGGCTTCCTGTGTACTTGGAAAATAAAGATGGCGGACGAAGTGCGAAGTTTTCAAGTCAGTTTTTGAAACCAAGTACATTTATTATCTATTTGGTAATTGAATTTGTGTACTGGAACTCGCTAAACCATGGTCAAAGCAAGAAAACAAATAACCAAGCCAGTCGGGCCACAAAAACCCGACAAGAAATCCAAACAAGACTACAACATTTGGTACAATAAGTTTTCCGGTGAAAGACACAAACTTGGCGAAGAAAGATCCAAGGCTTCTACTCGCTGTAACATTGCTTCAGATGCCGGCGAGACTCGAGGGACGCACAATGACATGGCAGGGATTTGTTTAAACTTCGCCCGTGGTTGTTGTCCTTTAGGGTACGAGTGTTCATGGCTGCATGTATTACCCGAGAGGGGAAGTTTTAGCGCTGAAACTATGAAAGACTGTTTTGGAAGAGAGCGTCATGAGAGCGTGCGTGACGATCAGAGTGGGGTGGGGTCGTTCGCGGTTGATGACGAGACGTCCAGGGCCCTTTATGTTGGAGGGATCGTCAAAACACCCGACATGCATAGCGTTGTATACAAACACTTCAAGGAATGCGGTGAGATTGATAATGTAAGAGTACTTGATAGTAAAGGCATTGCATTTGTGAGATACAAAGACCGAGCAAATGCAGAATTTGCGATGGAAGCTATGCAGAGGCAGTCACTAGACAGCAATGAAGTGTTAAATGTACGATGGGCTACGAAAGACCCAAATCCTTGGGCTGAGAAGAGAAAAGAAATTGATGCCAAAAGAAAGTTTGTCGATGCTGCATTGAATGCTGGGATACCAAACCATGACATCACACACTCCCCATTAAAGAAAAAACAACACCCTCATCCTGTTGAGGTCACTGGGTTTTATCCAAATACAGATTATCTTTACCAAGAACCTGTCACCGAGCCTGCCGTGAATAGATCTAAAACAGAATTTGACTATCACCGACATACTGCCCACCCCTCCCCTCCTAAAACACTGGCTGATCTAGTGGCTTGGTCTCAAAAACAGGCATCTGTCCAGCGAGACACAGGAAGTGTGGAAGATACCAAAGTAGGAGTAAATACAGAACAGACTCTTAAAACATTGGTAGGTGACTACGGTTCGTCGTCAGATGAAGACTAAGAACTAACAAAAGGACATATTAGCCACTTTAGAAACGAGTGGAGGACTGGGAATGAGTTTTTATAATTAAGTAGCGTTCCGCGTAAGAACGATAGCAAAAGACAATAGACTGCGGCATTGAGCTCGCCTCGCACACGATTTTGCTTGACTATGTGTAACATGCTGTCTCAGATACCAACTATCAAAGTTACAAGGAGAAAATAGAGGAAACTGTGTGCAGTTGTCCATTTTTACTGTGAAAACTGAAGGAGAACGCAATGCAGCCAATAGAAAAGAGGGAAGACAATGGATATTTGATTCACAAATTTGAGAACTTTCCTCACACACAATTTTCTTTAAAATCAAACCAAAGTCAGTTTGATTAAAAGTGAATTAAATTCTCAAAAGTTATCTAATGGAAATGTATTCCTTGGTTGGGTTTCTATTGAATTTATGAGTATGAACCAATGAAATTGCAAGAAAGAAGAATGGAAAATTAACACCTTTTACATTCCTATGCCGTTCATGCTATCGTTCTTACACGGAACGCTACTTAATCTAAAAATGAACCCCATCACAAGAAAGAGCATGTCAGAATTAGCATTATTCCAAAGTTTCAAGAGGTTTAGTTAGATATTGAACGAGTAACAGCTTTCCAAACATCGCAAAAATTACAAAGAAATGTATGTTTACTAGGGACACTTGTCCCGAGTAACCATAGATTTCTTTGTAATTTTTGCAGTTTTTAAAAGTCTGCAGTTCTTTCTGCTTGTCCAATCCCATATCAAACTCCTGAAACTTACTAATTCTGATATGCACTTCCTTGTGATGGTGTTATCAAATAAAATTACAGCAGTATATATACTGAAGGGATGTCCAATATTTTATTTGTGTTCAATATTCTTGGAGTGCACATTATGTCATAGTCGCCACATTGGTTCCCAAATACAAATCATTCCTCGTTACTTTCTCTTGTTGGGTCATCCAACATCTTTGTTATTTATTTCTCAAGGGTTTTTCGGTCACGTGGTTGCACACCAAGATTAGCCTGTTTTTCAGAGACCTTGATTACTGGTAGTAGAAAAATTATTTTGTTCAGCATCGTATCACTGACGTGCTCTTCAATAGCAAGATTGACAATGAAAAAAAGAACAAAATTGATAACACAACGCAAATGTACTTCTTCCGGGCAATAGCCTGATGAGAGTCAGCGGCTGTATTCGCAGGCTGAAGAAATTAACCGAACTTGCGTTAGCTTGCCGACCAGAACAGAGAGCACGGTCGGAAGTCGACACAAAGTTCTGTAAGTATAGTCTTACAAGATCCTACACTGAACAAAGTTGCATGGTAACAGCGTGAGATATAATGTTGCGGCAGCTTGTGTTCTCATTTGTTCATTTGTATCATGCACTAATAGTGCAGTGTTGATAATAGAGTCTGCGACAACTGAGTCCCTTGGAAACGTCTTGGAGTATAGCACAACGAAGCGTGTTCTTTGTTGATTTGTTCACGACGATAATACTGAGCGTGGATCCAGTGCTGTGGATCTTTCTTTCATGGTCTATGACATAAAACATCCTCATGTTAATTAAACGATCATTTCTACGTATGTAAAGAAGGTATGCAGTCGTAACGTTATTGCTGCATTTGAACGAGGAATCTCTGCCGTCGACAAACCTCGCAACTGACTAGTTGAGAGCAAACTAACAAAAGCCTTCACGTCCAAACTCGATCTACTGAACAACGGATACAAGGCTGAGTAGCGTTTCATAGGATAGAATAGGATAGGATAGATGGTTTAATAGAATAAATGGCAGCCCGAAGGCTGAATTACCTACTCATAAATTTCAATAAAATTACAATAAAATTTCATAGTGTCCCCAATTAGTAGGCTATTTGTGCAGGCAAGTTATATAGTTTGATTGATTGATTGGTAGTTTGATTGATTGATTGATTGATAGATAGATAGATTGACCAGTTGATTGATTGATAAATTGATTGATTGATTGATTGATATTGATACCTTTCTATCAATTTCTTATCTTTTATACGTAGTGAATTGTTGTCATATCATCTTGCTCTCCCTGCACAAAAGATGCAACGAATATGACAGTTACAGGTATTGGGCCTGGCTATCTATACCCTCTGGTTTCCCCGTCGTCTACGGAGGCAAGAGAGACTGGAAACCAGGGTAGGCTATCTACGTCAGAAGAAGTGTGAATATGATAAATGAACTACTGGTGAACGTCGGTCTCCCGCTAGCCTGCGAATACAGCCGCTTTTTTACGCTCGCCACAGACCACAAACCCCTGTGGTGAGCGTAAAAAAGCGGCTGTATTCGCAGGCTAGTCTCCCGCAGGGACTTGGTTGGTAGATCTGGTCGCGCTATCAAAATCACGCATGCTCAATGACGAGCAGAGAAACAGAGTCGAGAGTGATTCAGTCGTTCACCAAGTAGTCACGTGACAGTGACGTACCTTGGACTCTATTGCGGGCTCACGTTCAGCGGTGCTCTCTTGTGGGGTCACATTTGGTTCATAGGCTTGCCGCCCAAGAGATAATTTGCGTCCAAATTCTCCCAAGTCCCCAACGTGAGAGTGTGTTTGTAGATTCCTAATGAATTAACCCAAAATTAACCCAAAATCTCTAATTACAATTGTTAATCAACACCTAAGCCATGCAATGTATTGCTGTGGGTACTGATGACTGTACAGATAGATCGACAGTAAGACGGTTGACGTACCTGAATGTTCCTGTTGGTGTGCTGATGTTGTTGTTAGCTGATGGAGGTGACAGAGTAGAGCTTATTTGAGGACTGCTATAACAAAATAACCTTCATTACAAAGTGCAGTAAACTGAAAAGAATCGTCCAGTTCACACTTGATCGAAATGTTAAAGCACAGGCAGCCCAACCGTTGCTCCTGAGGCTACTTATAATAAATAAAAATATATTTGTATGCGCGCGTCTTTTGATGGGTTTCCTGTGGTAGAGCGCGCGCAATTATGTTGGGGCTCCCTGCATGTGCGTGTTTCGCAAGACCGCCCACACAAATGCCTCAGAAGAAATGGTTGGGATGCCTGTGCTTAATAGACATAGACATAGACTTTATTTTAGTACCAGTAGTTAAAGACCCATTTTCACCCAAGATGCATATTTTTGTGGTAATAGACCGTCTTGATTGGTCATTAGTAAACCGCAATTATTTTCAATTCATCATGCACGTGTTTAAATGTGTAAAATTCTAGCAGCTTACCAGAAACTACCCAGGCGGCTTTAAAGGAAACCCTTTAAAGCCATTGCTAGCTTTCTATTCAGAGGAAATGCTGCTGCGTTGCATTACGGGAAGTTCTTCGTCGATGTCTAATAGCGCGCAATGAATGATGGGATTCACCACAGGTAACCCGAGTACTTACTTGGTTAAACCTGAGTTTTGATGGCTTTGAAAGTGGTTGGTTGTATCTAGGACATCTACGCTGTCTTCTGTCAGTTCATTGGCCGTACTTATCTCAGACGATCTATGAAGATGAATAACGTTAATCATCATCATCATCATTCAGTATCATCACCGTCATCATTCAGTATCAGTATCATCATCATCATTCAGTATCATCACCGTCATCATTCAGTAATCAGTATCAGTATCATCATCATCATTCAGTATCATTATCGTCATCATCATTCAGTATCATCATCATCAGTGATTTAATATCATCATCATTCAGTATCACTATCATCGTCATCATTCAGTATCATCGTCATCATTCAGTATGTATATCTCTGACTTACTTCCAAGGTTTCATCTTCACATTAGAGTGCGGCACATGCGTTCCTTCTGGTCTGAAAAGAAAAAAAAAATCAAAATTTAATCAGTCGGTGTTTTTGTGCTCATGTGTGATGGATAGCGCGCATGAGACCGAATTCTTCATCGTGTACGCATACAAAATAAGCCGTGCGCAATCTAGTCCAGAACAGGACCCACTTTTATCTACGCGCGCGGCAAAGAGCAGAAGAGAAGAGCAGAAGAGAAGAGCAGAAGAGAAGAGCAGAAGAGAAGAGCAGAAGAGAAGAGCAGAAGAGAAGAGCAGAAGAGAAGAGCAGAAGAGAAGAGCAGAAGAGAAGAAGAGAAGAGCAGAGAAGAGCAGAAGAGAAGAAGAAGAGAAGAGAAGAGAAGAGAGAGAGAGAGAGAAGAGAAGAGCAGAAGAGAAGAGCAGAAGAGAAGAGCAGAAGAGAAGAGCAGAAGAGAAGAGCAGAAGAGAAGAGCAGAAGAGAAGAGCAGAAGAGAAGAGCAGAAGAGAAGAGCAGAAGAGAAGAGCAGAAGAGAAGAGCAGAAGAGAAGAGCAGAAGAGAAGAGCAGAGAGAGAAGAGCAGCAGAAGAGAAGAGAGAAGAGAAGAGCAGAAGAGAAGAGCAGAAGAGAAGAGCAGAAGAGAAGAGCAGAAGAGAAGAGCAGAAGAGAAGAGCAGAAGAGAAAAGCTGGGATAAAGAGATTAACGATAAAAGTGGGTTCCATTTTTCTCAAGTTCCTTAGATTACGCGCGCGCTTCTTGTAGTCTTTATATTTCTTTCGCGCCCAGTATTTATATAGTTATCAGTTGAGAAAGATGCGACCAGTTCTGGACTATGCGTAATCGACAAGTGCGCTTTCGCCTCTCTGGTCATATAACGATAACAGTACAATTTTGCGCACACGAAACTCCACATGTGGTATTCCTAAACTGCGAATAACAAATGTCTAAAACCTTTGACAAAATTAAAGTTAAGCAGCGTGGGGAAAAACCCGCGTTATTGCAGAAAAGTGTTTAAATCCAAGTTATTCCCAATCCATATCCCATTTTCTATTCATCCCATTCATGCATTAAATTCCCTCTCTCATTCTTCTTACCCTCGCTCTCTGCCACGGCAGCAAATCACCAACAAACACACAAACATGCCAACGATGAGAAGCCCGCCAATCACTAACATCACGATACCAAACGATGATAATTTATTCGGTGGTTTCGTATTGGTCGTTGGGGTGCTGTGGACCCGACTGACGGAGGCTCGTACAACATCTGTAGACGACGGGATGATGGTCGTTCCATGGTCTCCTCGAACAGACGATACGCTAGGTCGAATCATGGTTTGTGTAAAGGTTGCTTGACTATTAAGTGTAGGTGTGAGATAGATAGAATACGTTGGGCTGGTTGTCCCGGGCAAAGTTGATTGAAATGTTGACGTGTGATTTGCTATCGAAATGTCGAACGCTGTGGCGAGAAAACAAAAACGAGACAATTACGTAATCCAATGACCTGCATGGCTACAAGGCAATATCCTTGCTTAGCAACTGTTTGTTCTGTAACTTCTCCATGGACAAAAACTATAAATTTTAATTAGTAGAATTCGATCATAGAAGTCTACTTGCCTTGCGCTGTCTCGCTGTACAGGGTATGTTTAAAAATGAATGGAAATACATGTATCTTAAAGTGTATAAAAACAAGAATGATAGCTACTAAATGTAAAACGCCTTTCTTTATGGGTACATTATCAGCCTATTAAACACCAACGGCCCAGAGACGCGGTGCAACTTTTCTTGCAACGTTGCGCGCAACACTGAAGAGCCGGTTTTTTGGGGTGTCACACAGTTGCACTGAGAAGTAGAACTCGATCCTACTTCTGCAACTGTTGCGCGCAACGTTGCATGAAAAGTTGCATCGTGTGTCTGGGCCTTAATTCTACAGGGCGGATTAGATCAAAGATCGAGACCCTTGAATATCGTGACTGGCTATGTCCAGAGATAAATAGTTTGTTTGTCAAGCGCTTTATTACTGCTACGGCTGGAGAGTTTCGTAATTGGTTGATATGGGATTATAATGTGATACGAACATGTTCGCCAATGTTCCTCGGAGAGGGTAGCTACGATACGAAAACAAATACAACTTTTGGGCAACAAATTTGTTCACTATTTATAACATTAAAAAATGAGTGAAATGCGGCCAGTTACATCACGATGAATCGAATGACAGTTTTGACTCTAAAAGTATTTTTTTTTTTTTGGAAATTGCTGCAGAGTGTGTTCAGTCATTGTCACAATTGTGTAAAGCTTAACTTCATGTCGCAAAGAGTAAAAATACATTTTGATACAATTCCTTTGTCGCAGTCCATCAAAAGTCGTAACCGTTAATTGTTGGTGAAAAAAGTAATAATTTGAAAATCTGTGTTAATTGATTCATATCAACTACACGGTAAATATCCATTCACTGAGGTAAAGTTTCATTTTAATAATTCTGGTAAAGAAAACGTGCATTTTTATGTGCATAGATACTTGCTTTTTTGCTTGTGCTATACTGGGTTCGGTGAACAACCTACAAATTGTAGAAGACATCGGATAGTCTAAACTAATGTTCACTATTATACCAAATTAAAGAACAAAATATTCAAAGAAACGCGAGCAAAGATGATGTTTTGCTTGTTTAGATAAGACAAACCAAAGCATTCCGTCCATGTCACAACTATTATGACTCTCACTCGAGTACAGCATAGCTGAGTTGTCACCTTTGTAAAATTCCCGTCCGGCGCTATTTTAATCCTTTTTTCACGAAGTTCGACATCTCTCAAGCTTCTCGCGAACCAAAAATTGCAGCCATTTTGTGAATCGAATTTAAAGTCTCCTCGTATACTTTGTCTGTATAGTATTTTGGGAGCCGTATTTTGTCTCTATGAAGCGTTTAGAGAATCACACACCACTATAGTTGATTCAGCTGTGGTACCTCACACATTGTAAATAGAAATTCCTGTAGCAATTACAGTACGATATTTACTGAAAGGAAAAACTAAAAAAACAGGTCGTTTTATTCTTTCCGGTGGAGGATGTTTTGAGATAATTAATGTATTCAATCTAAAACTGCACTTGTTGTACAATTAATAGGAAATCATTTGATGTCAAAGAAGGGCGAAGGTTGGTTCGTTAGTTAGTCTATTCAAAAGTTCTAGTTCTTTTACGGTGTCGAAATGAATGTCTCATGTATGCTGTTTTTTTCAGTGTGCTTACATTGATTCAGAAGTGATTTCTGATGTTATAATGAACCAGAAGTTACTTCAGTTTGATTGCTATTCATCGTACCTGTATAAACCAAGCTTTGTAAGAACCCCAAGACTACAAATAAAGCCAGATAGCAGTACCACACACAGAGCTCATTCCTCGAGAACATCACTGAGATTCCAGACTAGTCAAGCTTAGGTTCACTGATGTGGTATTATTCCAATGCTGAGACAGTCCCGGCTGAATTACATCGTTGTAGTACTCCCAGCGACCTTCAAACAAACTCAGTACACACTTTCTAACAAAGAGACTCTGCGACCAATCAGCGCTTTATTCAAATACTTGTGTCAACATCGAGACAGTTTGCGGCTGATTGCTAACCTGTCGAGATTTAGGTTTTGTATTCATTACCGCACAGTTTAGCCATGAGACTGTGGAGAAGACGACACTTGGAATCTCTCACATAAAAGGCTTTTAATCAGGTAGTTTTTTGAAATAACTTCAGTGGCAGATATTGGGGATTACTGACCACAAGGTAAACATGTGCTCCCGACTTTATGTCACAGCGAAAACGAAATGTACATAGTTGAAATGGATTACATGTGTCAAAATTAGAACATATGTAGAGTAAGACGTATAGCAAAAACATTGATGGATTAAAAACCGCGGGACCGAAAGGCCTCCTGGGTCATTATTTAAATACTTCTGCATTTCATTTTTTTATTGGATATTTTTTTGTAATTTTCTTCAATAGCTGTACACGTTATGAAGTAAAATCGTTTTCGACTCGGGATTTTCTCATCAACGAATCGAGGTCACCTCATGGCGGATCACGAGAGTCCTGCCAACCATGGCACACAGAACAAACACGTGACTTACGAAGAAGTTCTTGTAACCATGGTGATTTCTCTTCACCAATCAACGACACGTAACTACCGCAGTCTTGACAACGACGACAAAGATAGTCCGCGCAGACGCAAAACGTCACACCACAACGCTTCCACTCATGCCCACGTGTGCATTGACCGCTGGTCAAACTGACTAACGGTATGTTTGATTGGCATATTGAGCACTTTTCTCTACAAGGTAATGATGATGTGCCGGAAGTAGAATTGGTACCGGAAGTAGAATTGGTACCAGAAGTAGAATTTGTGCCGGAAGTAGAATTGCAGTAGAATTGAGGAGCTCCCTCGATCATAGCCACCAAGCCTTCAGACGTCAAGGGATCAAGGCCAGCCATTTTACCCATGATTCCTTGCATACTTTGCTGACGTACCTGTGGTGCTACGCTAGTACTCACATCATCTCCTGCTATTTTATAGACTTGTAACGCGAGCTCAAGTGTTTTTGGATCGCTGTAATTCACGACAAGCCAGTCGCTCATTATCAACAAGGATAGACATTCTAAAAAAAAAGAGAAAACGTTGTCAAAAAAAAAAAAAAAGCTTGATATCAATAGACGTCATTTCCGGTCTCGAGAGGAATTTTCATCATCTGAATTTCACCTTTTCAATGGGGAGCAGTTTTGCCCCTCAGTCGAAGATAAATGAGATTCAATGACTTTTTTTTTAACAGTTAATTGATACTACGTACTTATTGACTGAGTGGGAGGGCCGGACGGGGAAATATTTGGCTCGAGGTCATGCCGTACGGAACGAGCGCAGCGAGGTCCATACGGCCCGACCTAACTCAGTCAATAAGCATTTTATCATTGAATATAGCGCGCGCAAACGATGTAAACATCGAGTAGGGCCGGCCAGGTTTTTCCGGCCCGCTCGAGCAAAGCTGTCCGGCCCCCATCACGTGACGTTTTCCCAATGGTTTTATTAAGAGCGCGCGAGCAGGGCCGTACGGGTCATATGATAATAAGCAATATTTTACATCGTCGAAGGACACGGAGAGTGTGTCGGTCAATTGAGGGTTATTACGGTACGGTGCAATGGAGTCGTTTTCGTATGAGTGGGAAGTAGTTACGGTACTGACCGTGCCGTGCGGTGACCGTGCCGTGCGGTGACCGTGCCGTGTCTAAGCATTCTGATTCGGTTGAATAATGATTTTGCGCGCTGTGATGGTTGAATAGATATCTTAATAATAATAATAATAATAATAATAATAATAATAATAATAATAATAATAATAATAATAATAATAATAATAATAATAATAATAATAATAATAATAATAATAATAATAATAATAATAATAATAATAATAATAATAATAATAATAATAATATATAATAATAATAATAATAATAATAATAATAATAATAAATAATAATAATAATAATAATAATAATAATAATAATAATAATAATAATAATAATAATAATAATAATAATAATAATAATAATAATAATAATAATAATAATAATAATAATAATAATAATAATAATAATAATAATAATAATAATAATAACTTTATTTGAGTGTCAAAGTCTTCTAGCAGAGCACAAGTGCTCCACTAATCGGGGAGTACTTTTCTTGGTATATAAACAGTTCTTTATAAAAAACCAACATCAATACCTTTGGTTGTCAGCTGGTTGCCATGGAAATCACCCAGCTTTGATTTCAATGACGTAGTCAGCAAAATTTTAAAAATCTCTTGCTCAGTCTCCCTCATTTCTAGTTTCCAGTCACGGCCATCACTGGCCTCCAGTGTACTGTCATCCATGGTAAAACTCTCTTCGGACTGCTTTGCTATTTGCTCTGTAAGTCGATGTCTAACGTAGAGCAACGAGAGAGGAAGGCCCTCTAAGGGCTGGTTCATGAACTCTATGATAGGGCCATCTTTTGGACGGCCATTTTGACTGTAGTGCTGGCATATACCAGTCTGTATGTCCCATAAGGTATTAGGACCCGGCCCTGTGATGGCCCTGGACAGAAACTCATCTGACACTAGTGATACTATGCGAACCTTGAAGGGGGAAAAAACACCAAGGATTGATTTGAAATCTTCGAAAGACACAATGAATCACACAGCTCATGTATGGCCTTTCATTCCTAGATTCCTCCCAATAGGGGACTTGCACTAAGTGGTCACAATGACCCCACCTCCGTTAAATCAAGAAATCAAGCAGCACTGTCAAAATGAACTCCAGAAATGAAAAGAGCAACTCGATATTAGTAAAACATCGAAATATCAGCTCATACTGTTTGACACAGGAGCAATGTCATGAAAAATAAAATCGGATGATTTCTAAGAATTTGTTGGAAAATGAATTGGATGACAAGACTGCTACTTGATTTAAATCAAGCAGCAGTCTTGTCATCCAATTCATTTTCCAACAAATTGTGGGTCACAAACAATGAAATATTTCTGAATGAGAAAATACAGTTGAACCTCCAGTTGCGACCACTCTCATAAGCGACCACCTCTCCTAAGCGACCAG